>CAJUYH010000739.1:0-42337 GCA_910591685.1 Galerucella tenella
TTTTTACTTTTTATTTTATTTTTTATATATTTGCCTCAGGATGATTTCTTTTATGCTGAGTGTTTTCTTATCGTTTCTCTTTCTCATCTCTTTCTTTTTTTCGTCTTTCCGTTTTTTTTTTGTTCCCCCTCGTTTTAAAGTAAATGTTAGTAAGTACGTTTACTTTTTCGCGACGCGCAAAAAGACCAACTGCGTTTACTTATTCGAGGAAAGTAGTGGAAAGCTGAGGGAAGATATAGCGGCGCAAAATCCCATCGACTTCCTTCTTTATATATCTAAAGTCACTCACACAGACACACACGCTTATATATATATATATATACAGGGACTGCAGACCTTGTTTGTATATGTGAAAATTGGTGAAAAGCGAAATGAAGTAAATACCTTGAATAAATATATTAAAGTTCGTGTATACTCAGTTGAAATAATTACTTCATTCACTTATGTAACTTATACTCATTAATCATTTTCGCAAAAAAAAATTTATATATATATATTATTTTAAAATTAATTTCATAAAATGTGTGAACTTTATATATTCGCGGGACATTTTATCAACGAATATAAATAGTATATGTGAGAGAATCTACTTTTTTGTAGATATCATGAATGGGTTGACGCAACACAGGTGCAGATAGTGTGCAATATATATCTATATCTATATTCGAAACAGTGGATTATGGTTGGCTATATGGAGACGCCATTTAGGAGTATATAACGACAGTAAAAGAGCTACTTCATGATAAGTCACAGTGCCCAAGGGAGAACTAGACTGGCGGAATATCACACACGCAACCCCATCGAGTAAATGTTTCAAATTCTTGCACTATACCTATATATATATGTCTAACCCCTTCGACCACACAGTTATATATAAATATATATATAGACACTTATACTTGTTCTTTGCCACCATCGCACTGGCTTCTTCAACCATATTGCGCTATTGCCACCCTCCAAGATGTCATAGAGAGACGCTAGGAGGTTAATAAAAGTCTCGTTTCGTGCTTGAACATTTGTGGCTGCACGTGTTTGTATATATATATACACACACAGACACACGTCGATGTATACTTGAATTGTCACGAATAATTCGATATCGGCGGCAAGTCGCAACTTGGGCTATTTTTCAAATTACATTTCCGAGTTTTGTCGAACGTATATAGACAGAATGTGACTGTTACTCCTTTTATTCGTTACTCACAATACTTCCTATGTATATCTTATCGTGTCATAAAATTGAATGGAACATTCTGCAAATGAAAAAAAAAAGAGAAGTAAAAGAAAAAAAATGAGGGGAAAAAAAAACCAGAATATTATATAGATACCTTTGTTTGTTTGTAACGGGTAATACAATATGCTTCACAAGTAATGCGATACACGATTGGAATATTATATCTTATATTGGATAGGTTCAGCGCAATATTTTTATCACAATGAATATTCTAAAATCGATACATTTGATATGAATTTATACCAATGTTTTTGTTATTAAATGTAATAAAATACGTTTGTAAATTTTCCAACCACGCGGGAGTGCATTACCAAAACAGAGAGGTAAACATTCAAATATAAATAATAAAAGCGGAGAAGATAAAATAAAACAATATATGTATATATAAATATATAATATATTTGCTTTTATCAGAAATGCAAGCACCGCACTGTGAAGTTTCGTGAAATCTTCGCTTTGGGAAAGATGAAAACGCGTAAAATTTCCTTCGTGGAAGTTGTAAAAGATTTTGCTTGGATGCCCCTCATTTCTCACTATCCATATTTTGGCGCCAGCCATTGATGCCAACAATAGTATAATATGAAACTTGAACAGGGCCAGTTTCTAAAATCTTTACATTCATGGGGGTGCTGTACATGGCGCGTACACTGGCAATGGCGGCGGTGCAAGTTCGCCACTATATACACCACTGATACACACTAAGATATATATATATATATATATATATATATATATCTCCACTATACTACCACAGACGTCAGAGTAAATGCAATTACCTCAACCTATGTAGCAAACTAAGTTAAACTTGTGACTGGGGCTTGGCCCCAAACTGTTTGCATTATGTATCTAGCCGCGACGGTGCCTGTCCCTTTTCCACTGCATCTGCACACTCTCTATGACCTCTTCTGTCGTACTATCGTGCACCCATTTATATAAGTATATATAGATATATGTTTGTGGGTGAGGAAGAAAGGTAGTCAGGCACGCTATATTCATTCAAAAATATATATAGATATGAGAATGGCTGGTCTGCCAGAATTCGATCGAGATGTACCGTCAAAGTTTCGAAGTCTCGGGGTTTCCCAGTGCAACCGCCATCAACTTTAGTCACCGTTTTATATATATATATATATATATCAGCTATAACCCCCCGACGTTCCCACTATCTTCACCCGCCACCGCCGCCGCCCCCTTTTGAATTCCCTTCCTTCCTTCCTCTATAAAGGACAAGATTTACCACTTAACGAGGCGCTTCGACAGCGTTGCTTTCACGACAGAGAGATAGAGAACAAGTTGGTATATTCTTTTGCCAGTGGGAAATCTTTGGAAGCGATCGAACATTATACAGAATATATATGTATATATTGACACTTGGTGACAAAGAAAAGATGCTGAATGAGCGAGAATAACGGATAATTTTTCCGGTGTTTATTAATTGTGCTTATACGCTCAGTATATATTAACAAATATATTTTTGCACTTAAGATAGAAAAGACAATAATTTTAATTGTTGTTCAACTTTAATCGTCTTTTAAATGTAATAAAAATTAAATTTTTTAAAGGATAAAAATGTGCATGGCTTGTGAAGGATTAAAAAAGAAGGGGGAGCACGCGTATGATAATATATGCAGGATATGTTTTATAAATGTATATATATCTCATGGTGATAATCAACCAAATTACAGCTATTTCAATGCATACACGCGAGAGTCAAATATTTCCTATCGAGTAAAATGATATCCAACATCAATTTGATACAATAATTTGCAGGAACGTTTGTTATGAGAGGCATTTGTTTAATAATCACAATGTTCAATTTTGAGAATGTTTAAACGTTCACAAGAGCTGAATGGTATATGCAGATATTGGTAAACGGTTTATGTACAACATGTCTGTGTGATGAGTATTAATGCGTGAATACATTTGTAAAGCCCATAATAATAATAATTTATAATTTTGTGATTACACTAAAGAAAATGTAATTTGCTATTAAATTAACTTTTGATTTAATAATTTGAACAATAGACGAGTAAACATAGTATGCACTGATAATATGATAATGGATATTAATCATTTTTTAACTATTTTTATATTGTACCAATAATATATATACACAAAAATATTTGTAAACAAAAAAATATGAGAGATATTTAAAAATGTATGTGAATTGTGCAGTTATTGATTTTTAATATTGCGATAATATGTACTCTAATAAATATGTATTGAACTTAAATGAATAGGACTGTGTGCATGTGTATATGTGTGTATGTATCAGTGGGTGTGTTATCTGCTCAAACAAATACGTATATTCAATCAATGAATGCATTTAATAATACACGAATTATCGTCATTTCTCTCAAATTAATCTATTGCCTAAGTAAATATCACGAACCAAAGTTGATTTAATATATATATAGATATACATTCAGCTTCAATTATCCAATCAGCGATATATCATTTGCGTTTAATATATATATATGTATGTGAATGTACAAGCGCTTCGGTTGTAGTTAATTATTCAAATGAACGTAAAGAAAAACAATTATTATTTGATTGATAAAAAGTGAAAATCAAATTTGTATATCCATCACTGTGTGATGATAATTATCGTCAGGAAACATTTGTTAAATCGATAAGTGATGGTGTATGGTATATGGCTGTGTTATTGAAGCGATAAAGCGGTTGACGTGAAATTGCAGAATTATATGAGCCAGTGCAGGTGAACATCAGTACAGTATTGTCGCATAATATCGAGAGCACATGCGGGCATATTGCTTTGGTCTTATGCGATTTATATAATCGACGTGGCCATCACGCGCCACATATCCGCGTGACTCTGATATATTTACTAATAATGACGGTTAAATATTCCGAGTTGACCGTACGTGACATATTTCATTTATTTCTCATCACTATTTTTCCTTTTTGTTATACTCTATCTTTATTATTTTTTGAATCACAATCTTCATCGTTTATTCACCATTTTGCATTTTGTATACATATAGATATCTCGGTGGTGTAAAAAAAAAAAAAAAAAATGGATTATTATCAATTTAATTCGAATATTGTGATTGACTTTTGAATAATTTAATTATTTCATATTTTTATCATTGAATTTATCAGGTCAATGAATTTTTTTTTAATTGACTATTCAATTATATGCTTCATTATTATTGCGTATAGTTGGAAATATATTTGTGTGTAGGTATGTAATGACTATACTTTGGTAGTGGAAAATGTCTCGAGGGAACTTTTGTGGGCGCGTGGCAGTAGTTTGACTCAAGTAGCCGTCAGCCGTTTTCCCAGTAGTTCAAGCGCTCCACCCGTCCGACAGATTCACTTGGAAATTTCTCTCTTATGTTCACTGTCCCTCTTTCGCTCTTACTCTCTTCATTTTCGTTACACTGCGTCTACCTATTTCCGGCTCAGCACTTTCCCAACTGCCATATGTATACACAAACTTGCGAGAGACTATGAAAAATTTTGTCTTTTATTATCTATAAAAATAAGTAAAACTAGTTTGTCCAACAAGCCCTGGATATGCATGAGCAAATGCGATTTTCCTTCGCGGTTTA
Source organism: Galerucella tenella (assembly GCA_910591685.1). Classification (NCBI taxonomy): domain Eukaryota; kingdom Metazoa; phylum Arthropoda; class Insecta; order Coleoptera; family Chrysomelidae; genus Galerucella; species Galerucella tenella. Next base: position 4,810 of record CAJUYH010000739.1, read on the forward strand.
CTTTATGTATTTATTTATTTATTTGTTTTTTTTTTTCCCCCACAGACAAATATACATTATTCGCCTTGTGCCGTTTAAAAAGTTTGTTTGTGTAACTACATGACAAACATCGTTTTCTCTGAGTCATGATAAGTATTTTATTTAACATTTCTTTTTGTCTATATATATTGTGTTGTATTTCTCATTTTCTTATTTCGGTTTTTTTATCTACCCAGATATTTCTTTTCGTTTATTGTAAGCGTAATATTGGCTGAACATGTGCCAACGGCTAATATTAAAATTCATCGCGGAAACCGACGTTTCTAATTCATGCACGTTGAATATGCACTCATCCAATGTTTTTGCTCTCTTTTTTCATATTTTTATTATTACTATTACTACTATTACACCTACTATTACTATTAGTATCATTATTATTGTTATTGTGATGTTTTATTGTCAGGGAGGAAGAAAATAATGCAAATAAGGGCGAGGTAGCAAAGGAGTTAATATCAGATATTCAGTTATTGTGCTAGTTTCCCTCTCAGAATATCAATAAACTTGAAGTAAAAAAGATACATTTATTTATAGATATTTTTTCTTTGTTATTTTTCCAACTGCATTTGATTTTATTGTTTGGAAAATGAGAATTACCACAACCCATCATCACGTGCCACCATGAAAATTCAATAGCACTCTGTTGATATATCATTGCGTCTGGCAAATTAATTTCTCCTCTGTCATACTTTATTTCGTTATTTTTTTTTCATTTTCCTTTTTTCTTTTCGTTTTTTTATTTTTTTATATTTTCATTGTTTTGTCAACAGCAAAAAAATTAAAAAGAGGAATAAAAATAGCACACACATGAATCTTCAATTTCCAACAGCTTGATGGATGATACAAAGGTATATTTCTTTTTCTGTAATTATAACAGAAGAGACACAACAAAAATATTAGAAAAATACAAAAAAGAAAAAACAAACACAGAGGTGTAATATAAAAAGAATTTTTTTTATAGCATAGCTCGGGTTAATAATATACATTATGGAATTTAATTAGAGCAACCCATTCTTTTATAATTATGACGTAAATATAATACAAAGTCACATACATCAATGAATAAATAAAAATGGAATATTACTCATTGCAACTAAAATAAATGAAATGAAATAAATGAAAATATCCTGCACTAAATTTCGTAATAATTGAAGAAAAATGTGCAGATATAAAGAACCACATTTATATATAATTAGATGGCATCAATTACAGACCAAGTCTACTTGGCAAGCGCCTCGTACATTCGTCAGCCTCTCATTTCACAATGATAATATATATATATATATAAAGTGCAGAGTCTCTTAATTCTCCCTTTTTCGCGCATTCTCAGACAAAAGACATCTTAATTGCCGGCAACCGGTTGGGTTGGGTCACGTCATTTATAAAAAAATTAGTTATGGGAAAGGGAATGGATGAAATGAAGGGAGAAAAAAAAAATTATGAACCTCCTCATTCAACTGAAATGAATCCCTGGCTTCATCTCTGTATATATCTATACATATATATGTACACAAAGAAAGAGTCATGAGGCTGCAAAGAGAAGGGTGAAGTATACACAAGAATATTTACCTCTTTCTTTATTCTAGCTGTCGCTTCGTCTTACTTAAATCCTGCTCATAATTCATTCAAATACGGAAGAAAAATAATTATCTACACCCTCTGCTATTGCATAAATTACAAAATTATAAACAGTACGGTGGAGATAGAATGAAAAAATTGAAATATGGATGTTATGAATCGGGCGAGAATATAAAAATAAAACGTAGAGAATAAAATAATGAAAACTGAACGTGTATCAATTGAAAATATAACGAGTTATATTAAGAATTCTTCAATTAACGGAATGGAAAAGGAGAAAAATTGCAATGCAACGTGTAGTGTATAATATATATACATATGCTCGTATGTATATATCTGTGAAGACGTGGAAATGGTGTTTACAATAGACAATCGATATTTAATGGGGTTACGGTTTATTTAACGATGTGGAATTAAATTTGTTTCAAGCATGAGTTGAGATTGTAATTTTTAACCGAGGCTTGAATATTTAATATAACAAGATTGGTGTTATTATAAGTATTCATAAATATAATATATATATATATATATTTGAATAAATACAAGAATATTCCGCGGTCAAGAGGTCGAGTTAATTGTTTATAAATTGCAATATCATCTATCTCATCTTTATTTTTTACAAAATAATTAACGGTATATATTTTTCGTAGACAGTTTCTCGCTTAACAGTATTAGTCTCTCTATATCAATTATGGTGACATAGTTTGAGAAATTGTCACAATAAATTTCCTGTAGTCGCTTCGATATTCTATACAAAGTGGAATATAGTGAATGGGAAAGCAACCAGTTTTGATTATACATACTTGTTGAAGGGAAAACACAGTTCTTGCGGTTTTCGCGAATTGAGGTAGATTTCACATCTACCTCAACAGTTGTCAAGTATACAATGTACTGCATAGTAGTATTTATAAAATATACATATGTTTATATGTATACAAATGTAAAATCATTAAAAAAAAATTCTCCCTATATTTTTATTCGTTTTTTTTTCCCTCCAAATGTATAAAATTTGATATTGCCACAAATTTTCTATCTTTTATGTATTCCTCTCTTATCGCACAACCCTCCCCGCAAATTGTAAGATTACTCGGACTATTAAAAACCAAATGAATAATGAAAAAAAAATAAATAAATACAAAAATAATAGTAATAATATCTCCACTTAATACATTAAAAATTAAAATTAAACGACAACGAATTTAATATATCATACTTTACCATTCTTTAATGAAAAAAAAAAATGCAACCCTTCCACTTATATATCTTCATTATTTTAATAAATAGTGTAATTTCATTTATTTTTTTTTCATATATATTTTATGTAAATTTTTTAGATTATTAATACATATTGTATTTCGTTTTTTAATTTAAATCACAGTGTTGTATTGTTTTTTGTTTTGTTTTTTTTTTTTTTTTGATGACGCTGTAATGCTATATATGTTGATAGTATTTAGATATAATCGTGTACACTGACTCGCGGTGAAGTAGAAATATATTACCATCGAACGTATACTATATAAACTCACATAGACATCTATATTACGGGACGATGCGGAAAACTAGTTACTTACTCGAGGTTTTTCTGCCGCTATTAATTGGGAAAAAAAACTCTTGCTCGCGCCACGCCACACTACGCCACATCGACTGTGTACAGGGTGGCTGCAGATGTGGGCGGTTCGAGACCTGGAAAAGCGAGCTCATTAAAACGATAAAATTAATTTAGACTTCCCTCTCATCCATTGCTCGCCATTCGCTCTCTCGTGTGCGCTTGCCCTGTCTCAACTAAACCTTTTTCATTCTCCCTCTCTCTTTGTAATTCTTATTCCCATACTTTTATATTTCCGTATTTTTCCGGCCTCGCTTTGCGTACAGCAAAATTTAATTACATTTTTTCGTTGTATGTACGTATGTATGTACAGTTCAACTCGCCAGTGAAAATACCCTGGATATTTCTTGCTAAATTGCCCTCTATATTTCTCTCAGTATTTCATTGCACGCATGATAATACTCACACCGAAAGTATTGCAGGACATTCAGACGAACACTTCACAAAAGTTAAGTGAGGTTTTCCAAAGAGATATTTTTTGTAATAAAGAATAAAATGTTTTTGCAGTATTACATATATATGAATGATTTGGTAAATGTTTTAACACACATTTTTTTAATACACTCATCACTGGATTGTTAGAAAAAAAATGTATTCACAGTTAATTATTAATTTTTGTTCCTGCATTCTGTTGCATTTCATACTATAAGAAAAGTTTGTAATTAATTTATTATATACATTAATAGAAAATTTAAATTAAAAATGGATAAATGCATCATGTTACAGTGCAATTCTAAAGATTTTCATCATTGTCTATTTATTCAGACAATTTTTTTTTGTATTTACCTTTTTATTCATTTATGTTTCAATGTATCGTCGACTAATATTGGATTAAGCATGAATATATAACAGAGGAGTATATACGTCTCGGTTGTATTCCACACGCGTTCGTGTCATTTGGTAAAGTTCCAATCTTCAGGTTCCATTGTCATGGTGAAGGTAAACGCGATTACATGTAGCGAGAGAAAATGAGAAAGATAGAGGTAGGCGAGTGCAGACAGTAGCAATTACCGGGCAATTAAGGTACTGCCATCCTCACTATTCTATAGTAGGTTGCCATCTCTCACTCGCTCACTATGTTTCCTCTCTTAGCTTCCAATATTGCGGCGTTTCTCCATCGGACCAGCCATTACAACCTTATAATTTTATTTGCACCCATCCACCCACTCGTCCACTTGACTTTTACTCCATGCCACATTGGTGGCGTTCATGAGGCCAATTGCCCTTTGATAAACACATACGTAGATGAAAAAGAAATAAATATATATACATATATATATATATATGTATACAACAAAAAAACAAACGGAAGAAGTTTAAAAGATAAATATATAATTTTTTTTCTTTAATATTTTAATGTCACAATTTATTTGACTATTCTTTATCGAACATATGATGTTTTCATTAATATTATTGTTTTGTTTCAATGTAAATCATTGTCTATTTCGTTTCTTTGCGATCAAGTCTGTAAAAAAGGATTGGGCGAGTGTATTCATGGTTATATCCATATATATACCTCAGGCGATATAGATATATATATATATATATATATGTGTGTGTGTATTTATATGGTAGGGATATTTTCTATTTGGTTTGTCACGTGAAAGAATAATAAAAGCAGAAAATAAAGAGAACAAAAAGTGTAAAGACAAAACATGGAACAACGAACAAACGCGAAGGTAGTGTTGTTGTTCCTCTCTGTCCACCCTTCGCCCTCGGGGGATTGAAGCCCGGTGAAACGACGACGGTCGCTCGATAAATATATATATATATATTTCCAGATATATATGTATAAATAAACAATAGAAGTGCAGACAGAGGGATGAACGGTTAAAAAAAAATTTGATTGCGTCCGCTCTGAATGTACGGCACTGACGAGCTCGCAAACGAAAAAAAAATATCGCCAGTAATATCCAAATAAAATATTTGAATTTAAATGTCTCCAAAGTTTTAATAATAATCAATCATAAATTGTTGCACTATTGCTCGATTATTTCTTCCATTAATATTTATGTATGTTGAAACGAAATGTATCGATAAACTCTGTATAATAATAAGATCGAATTATTGTTGATTTAGTATGTATAAATGTCAATATATATTATATTGTATTCAGTATAGTAATATATGTATCTATATAAGCATAAGTGCACTCACTTCAAAGTGACATTGACGTCATGCTACGGCGCTTCATTTAATTGGGCAATGGAATTAACAACAACTGACATTAAGCAGTGCATTGCGTGAGGAGTCACGTAATTCAAAGTTTAATACACTCGTGTCTTATCTATTCATGTTTAACGTATTTCAAACATCACAGAAATTCGTGATGTTCGTTGTCTGTGTGATGAGAGAGAGAGAGAGAGAGAGAGCGTGTTCAAACAAAAGGTATTAAATTGTAATCTTCTTTCAACTATGAAAGCTGTAGGATTCCAATTTTTATAAAATTTTTGCATTAATATTGTAAAATCAACATAATAACGAATATAAATATACTCAATATACAAAATTCAACTAAATATAATTGTATAAAATTTAAATATAATGTTTAATGTATTTTTGCGTGAATAAATTTCAATTGTAATTAATCGATACGAATTTCACGCGATATTTAAATTAAACCGATGCAAAGAATCCAAGTGAGCGTCGCTCTTCCGTTGACGATTGTACTTTTTATATATACACGAGTAAAAGGGTGAAGAAAGTTTACCAAAGTGTTTAGATTATATATATATATACAGTATATGTGTTTGGCAGACTTTAGAGTTTTTTCTCATTAAGAAATTTCTTCGCGTCTGTTGTGTGTGTGTGTGTGTGTGTGACAACGACAAATCTCATATATATATATATATATATTCGTATAAATGGTGAAATTTGGGAATTGCTTTCAAGGCACACTCATTAACCCACTATCGACCATTTGATTTTACTTGCTCATGCATTCATTCAATTATACCGAAGCGAAAGAGAAAATGAAGAGATTACAGAACATATATATATATATGAATAAGTGAATATATACACATCTATTCTGTTAAATCTTCTAGTTCATTGCCATATAAATTATTATTAATTCCTCTTCATTACTCAAAGTAATTAAAATCTTATATTTAAGTATATATGTATAGATATATATGTCTTTTTGTTCTACATAAAATAGACATTAAGGCTTTTTACCTTAATTGTCTTCAAATCATTCTCTATATAAACGATTTCATTGTGATTTATCACCAATTAAGTTCATATTATAGATTTTGATGGTTTATTCTATCTTAATCTTTTTTTTTTTATTCTATATATGTTTTCAAAATATTGTTAGTAGAAATAATTAATGAGACATAACGCTTATGACATAATAATTCTTTGAAGAAATTCAAAAAATCTTTGTGGCCACCACGCCACAACGATGTATTTCTCTATTTTCTCCTTTATCCTCTATATTTGTTTATTCAATAACTCTCTGACACGGAAGAGCATCGCAACAATTCGAAAAAAAAAAAATAAATAACATTAATAATACAAAAAGAAACAGGATAAGAAGGATAAAGGTGGAAAGTTGAAGCTACGCCGAACTCATACATAAATATATCTGTGTGTGCTCACATAAAAGGATCTAAAATACGTGGACACTTTTACCATCAGTACATTCTTTTATTTGAATGCATTGAGGTTAGTTTAATATTATATATATATATGAATAAATATTGCACATATTGTATTTATGGAAAATTTACATATGTGCAATATTCACAAAAAAATCCCATCCGTGAATACAAAATTTCCATGAATACTGATATTAAATTTAGAGTGAAACGTATAATATTACCGCAATATTAATGGATGAATGTTTTATATATATTTATTATAGAATAAATGTATATAGAATGCGTTTTATGCGTCTATGGTTTGTACCACACCAATGTCGGTTATCCCGGATGCTGGCGGTTTACATAACCATACCGCCATACACAAGCTTTTATTTATTATGCATGGTTGAACGTATATACGATGGTGCACAAGGTGGTAAGATCAACCAAGCGCATTGTCTGCCGCGGTGCTTGCTCAGAGAAACAGAGCTTTTAATCTTTTGTATCCTACACCAAATACATTCACATCGTACGCAAATTATATCCTATTAAAAATTCGTCATATAACACATTCAAATGAATATTTAATCAAACAAATGAATACATCAGCTTCAGATATATTTAGATGATTATGTAAACATAATAATTAATCAACTATAATTGTTAATTGAATATATTTATATTTCATTTTCAATAATATTTTGTCGTTAATGATGCAAGTATAAATGTATAAATTCTCTATTTACTGATGTAAATATACATATATGTATTTTCATTTTATATCTATGTAGATGTTGGCTTTGTTGACAACAAAACCCGGAGGGAATTGACACACCAACCTCGAGAACGAGACAATGACAACATCATGAAACATGAGAGAGTACAGTAGAAATGTGTACATTCATATATGTGTATAGGACTGCGATAAACTCAGGGATTGACGCATTTCCACAATCCGCAATATATATGTTGGTATATTATTATACCATGTCTAATCTTATCCTCGTTGGCGTGGCGTTATCATTGAGAAATTCACATTGGAAGACTCCAGTGGGGAAATAATACTCAAAGCTACTGAAATCCACCATCATTTATCCATTACTCTCTATATTAATCTTATATGTCTGACATAGCTCTCTTCTCACATACTCAAAATGGAATATTATGGAACGTTTATTTTTTTTTCTTTTTCTTTATCCGTATTTTTTTTTATTTTTTTCGTCGCTTCGTTTTACGCTTTGTTTCTTGGCTGACAGTAGTGACTCCAAGATTCAGGGGGACATTGGCCACTACGTGTTTGAAATAAATATATAGGTAATATATATAGCGGATACGGAATTGATAAAAAAAAATGTCTAGTGATATATATCACGATATATGGGAATGGATGAATGAAGTTGAATGGAATGTTGAAAGGCTACTTCTACCACCAGGAAATTTTATATGTAGATATATATCTATATTAATATCACGTGTCATGCACCTGTGGGATATTATTTTGCCTTTCATACTCCTGACAGTATATATATATGTATTGATTGCATTTTACCCTTACGATATAGCCTTTGATATATCGAATAAATAGTATATTGAATAAAAGATGAAAGAAGTTTTTTTAAATGAAAATGACACGTGTTATATTATTCAAAGAAACATGTGATAAATATATATATTTATATGTACATATATATATATATATATATATGTATATTTTTTTAAATTATATTCAAGTATTGTATCTCTTTCATCATATTGAAAAATGATAATTCATTTTCTTCAATCAAAAAATATGACGCGAAGAATTTATTCCCAAAATTTTATTATCCAACGTTTTTTTTTTTTTTTCATTTTTTTATTATATCTCATCTTTTAGTAAATACAAAAATAAGGGGAGTAATCTTCAATACTGCACAACTCCATGTTTTTCTTTCATGCTCCATCTTTATAAAAATATGTATATATATATATACATATACATATATGCAATCTGTAAGAAATGAGGATTTTTATCGCATCAGCGAACTTTGATATTCTCACTCTTATATAGTTGGACTTTAATCCTCGGGCTGAGATGGAATTCGTGGAACAACGTTAACGGTTAACACCCAGTAACGAGAAAAAGTGAGAAAAATTGTGTATAAAGATGAAAAAAAAGAAAATGAAAAAAAAAATAAAAATAAAACCAAAATAGAAGAAAAATGGAAGACCGTTGACATTGGACATATTTTTTATATAAATTGACCCAAGTCTCGAACGCAATTCCCAAAGGGTTCAACGAGCATGTCACTAATGCGTACACATACACACACACACACATACACACAGCCACATCCATATATATATACACTTACGCACTACCTAGGGAAAGCGGTGCACGTGGGAGTTGAGAACGCGAGTGGAATAAATATCCGAAGGTTTTTCACAATCGCGTCAACATTCCAACCAGCACATTCTATATCCCTTCAAGATCCATCTACCATGGTCTCTCTCCAAGGTAGCACTGTAGTGTATACATATGGAAGTATATAATATAGAGGAAATGTGAATCCGAACAACTCCAAGATACTGTAAACGAAAAAAAAATAAATAAATAAATGAATAAATAAAAAAGTAAAAAAATCGAAATAATACGGACAGAATTGGAAAATAAAGCAGAGAGGTGGAGAAATGTGTTAAGAGAAATCTCATGATCCAGTCTCACTGTATTTCATCTGATAGGATTTTATTTCCCATCAACCACGTGCGGATAACGAACTTCAACATTCTTTCTCACTTTACTGCTTCAATCCTGGCTCCTTCACTCAATACTACACAATCATAGCAGGAAAATTTACTATGAGAAATAAGAAAATAACAAACGAATTGAATTACTTAATATTATTGTAAATTACATTTGCATTCATACATTGTACAAATATATGTAGTTATACATATGTTTATGCACAGGGGAAATTATTTGCTCGAGTAATTTTAATTATATTTCTACCGAATTTAATTTCACTATGACATTTTGTAATAATTGAAATTGTCACTGAAAATGTTGAATACCAAAGTTAATATGTAAAAGTGAAAGTACATGTAATGTTTGTATACATTGTATCTATTCATATATTAGCAACTTTCCACAAAGTGCATACAAAATACATAATGAAATCATGTATGTGCAAAAGGGCATTGGATAACAGTCAATGACAGCTATTAAATGTCTTTGGGAGATTTATAAATGGCTTTTCTCCAATCCAAACTCGGGTCACAAACGTGGCAGGAGTAATTTGAGAAATGGCAGTGAGTGATTTCATGCCTTTATATATATATATATGTACGTATACAGTATATAGATGATCCCACTCTGATTCGCCATCATGAAACGATGGTACAGGGAGAGCATGTTTATAACCAGTGAATAGCACAAAGCCCCAGCGCCACGAAGCAAGAGACAAAATGGAAATTTGATTCTGTTAGTTGGTCGTAACTGTGTACTGTCTCTGTATTTCTCAAGCTTCTCGCTTGTTCACTTACTCTCTACTCTATATGTTGACCTGTCGCTCTCTATCTCGTTCTTGTATACTATGGCCGATGGGTTTGTTAAGACGATTGTGAATATAGTGGTAAAGTATCCCTGTGAGCTTGAACTATTGAAATTACAAAAGTTTAATTTAATTTAATTTACAATTTTGTCAATATAAATGTGAAAAAATTTAATAATACCACAATTTTATTGGCAACTATTTGTTAGTCAATTAGTACTCCTGAATAAATGTGGCTGCATATTAATGTGAATTTGATTGGAAATATTAACAGTCAATCGGAATTTTATGTTTGACACAGATGGTTTTTAATTCGGAAGGGAAATTGAAATAATTCCATTGATTTATTTACTCATATTATTTGTCTTATTACTTCATATATATCAATTGATATTTCAATATCAATAATTGAAATAATTTCCAATTTTTATTAAGTGCATTAATTGAAGTTGACTAATTGATAAATTTATATATTTAATGATGATTATATTGTGCATGAGTATTCAGTCGAGCGAGAGATATTGATACGAGGCATTACACTCAAGTGTTTGCTGCTATTTTGTGCTACTTATACGTATACATATATACATATACTATAGATCGAATCGTGTAGAAAATCAAGTGGGAGAACGCGTCCAATGTATATACCATACGCAAACTTTGAATAGCTCTTGAAATTTTGTAGATTTTATTTTTCACGGAGTTTATCGAGGTATCACGAAGGATAAAAAAATGTAAAAAATAATATTTCACATTGTTTATATCAATAACATACGCTTTTGTGTTATATTTTTCCGACTAACGGCACGAATTTTTCTGAGTGCCGTATTAATATGAATTAATTAGCTTCTGGTAAATATACCGCGAGTAATAATTCTCTCTATCGATTACTATAGAGCTTCTTACAAAGCCTGACTCTGATACTTGATAATAATTACTAAACTAGTATCGAATGCGAACAAGTTTGTACATAGATGAATATTAACATACATCTATATATTTACATACTCTGCGTTTGCGAATTCAAACGAGCGTATATAATCACGTTGGTGTTTGTTTCTCTGGTGAATTTAATTATATGCATATACAATATATATCATCGTGCTGACTTCCATGAAATTTGCGAACGTTTAAATAAATTTGATTCTCTAATTTTTTCATATAAAAATTTTGTATAGGGTAAAATGTGATAGTTATTGAGTTGAATTAGCTGGATTTCAAGGAAGAAAAAGAAATGGATGTGTTGCAGTTCATGAAAGTTCTCCAGACATGAAAAAAAAAGAAAATAATAATAATGATAATGTAAAAATGAGAAATGAAAAAATAGGTACTTGAAAGGGCGAGGTAAAATTGGAGTTCTTAACTCGCCGAATAAAAATATTTCATTTCCTTTCCCGTCTCTCATACCTCCTTCTCTTCATTTTTCTCCCTATTTTTTTTTCTCTCTTTTTTTTTCTCTTTCATTCATTCATTCAATTCACATTTTTTTATCCGCCACTGCTTTATGTCTGGCACAACCTTCACTAAATCCGTATGGTATTAACCACACTCAACTTCTACACTACCATTTTGTTTCAATAAATAAATATATTTATATGTATTAGCTCGTCATTAGTTAACCGACGAGTTTGGATTAAGTGTAAAAAATATATATAAAAAATTCACTTAGCTTTAATTATAAAATCGAAATAGTCTTTTTGACAATTTCAAATAACTATTACCTATCAATTATTGAAGTATTGAAATTTTCTCATCTGCGTATAATTAAAATTAAAATGTGGATTAAAGACTGAAAGCAATTAGCCACACCTGCCACAGTATAAAAGAAGAAACACGAAGAAAAAAATAAAAAGACACTTTGCGTTCATAAATCTGCAAAAAAAAAAATCTAAATCAAAAAAATCGATTTTTCCTTTTAAATATCTATCTAAAAAATGAAATATTGCTCTCATCTACAATGAAATTGATAAAATATGTATACGAAATTATAAAACCGTCCATTTATTTTACACGAACATGACGTAACCGCGCCCATTCGTCGCAGTGGACAGTATACAGGATAAACAAACAGATTAATCTGCGTTATGACCTGAACGCGGGAGCCAGACTGGTATTTTCTCGCTGTCTCTCGCTCGCTCTATCTACCTACATAATACCTCGCTGATGCCCATTGCCCGCGTTGGGTTACCATGTTCAGAGGTCATCAACGATGAGAAACGGCCATACGAACAGCATAGTGAGAATATACTAGAGTAACATTATGAGCAATAGAAAACAGAGAGAAATACCAGAAAAAAAAAAAGAAAACCAAAATACATTTTCATTCAAATATATGCAAACGCACATTAAGTGCTATGCGACAAGACGATACAAGAGTAATGAAATGACTTAATTATATCAGCCAAAGGTCATTTATGTGTGTACAATGTGTATTTTCGTAAACCATTTGCCACATTGTAGATGGCGTTTCAAACTGTATATTCACGTTTATGACGCTAAGGGCCATCCATGTATTTTAGAAAAGCTCTTATAATATGTAAATATATATAGATGTGTGGCAATATGTAGTATATATGTGGGTATGTGACAGTTAGTTGGATGACTATACATAAAAGCTGTTAACTATATATATATATATATATATATATATATATGTATATATTTGTATATGTATATACAGAAGCCGGTATATTTGGATATATACAATGTATGATGAAGTATATATGTTACACGAGAAGCACGGTTGTCGCATGCACTATATGCAGCTACAACCTATAGTGTAGGTTATTCGGAGGTATAATCTAATTTACTCTTCATCGAGAATACAAACCTATTTAATGTGTGTGCCATGTTGACTTCATTTCCGTATGTAACTTTGTACACGTGCACGTTGAATTATCGCTTTTTCATTCGCTCTCTATTGCTTTAGTATGTATATACGTTTATGTCATCTAGCGTTGAGACTTTTTTTTTTATTTGACGTAAATGTAAAACTATTGGGGATTGCGTATGGGTGTGGGTGTGCGTTGATGGAATAATTGCCATTGATATAAAAGTCCAGTGATCATTACATTTTTATTTCATTATTTTTACCACGTATTTGTATTATTAATTAATTTTTTTTTTTTTTTACTAATGTTCATCATTTATTTACATTTATTTATTACTTATTTGTTGGTATTATTTTTTATGTTCACGATTCATCTTCTCTCTGTTTCATTTTCATTTGATTAATTGTCTACAGAAATTACGGGTATCAATTTATAAGTGGAATATATGTTATATTTTTTTTGTCCCCTTCAATTTATTATCTCACATTTATCCTTCTTTTTTTGTGTGTTTCCCCCTCACGATACATACTTTGTAGTTACTGCTTCTCTTTCACTCCGCTTTTTATTGTTATTTCTTTTATTTCCTCGTCCGTCTTTAGACGTGGAGGCAAAAAAAAATATTTTTTTTCGATATATTTATATACAGCAGTAGTGGAAAAACTTTTTCACCGAGTCATTCACGTTATATTGTTGTCGGTTCAAATAAGAAAAAACATTTTTCGTAAAGTGATGATTCAAATGGCATATACATATATATATATGCCGATATATCTTCTATCTATGGGGGGACAAGTGGTAAAGGAATGATAGTACAGTAACCAATGTTGGCCTCTATACTCTCCAACAACTTATATATAATATTTGCATGTGGTCGAATAAACGATTGGTTGAATGTGAATTTTTTTTCCCTTCTCGCTTATATATCTCCTCTCATCATAACCATTTTTCCTTTATATTTATATATATATATAACCACCCTCTCAGGTAAAGTTAAAGTAAAAGATGGAGTATATATACTCTGATATACACGTCAACATTTTGAAACACGAAGAAAAGGTAAAAAGATATCTTATATAGAGAAGGTTAAAATGGCAAAGGGCGGCTGGTTGCATTTCACAACTAAAGAAAAAAAAAAGAATAAACGTTTCATCCTGTTCTCGTTAGTGAGGATTGCTCGTCCTTTATGTAAGGGCGGGACGCGTGTGAGTGAGGGGTATAAATATATATATACATATATATATATAAATGTAAAAGAGGAAGGAAAGTCGGTATGACGAAAAAATGAAAGAGGTTTTCGATGTGCGGCGCACGTTGGAGATTTTGCCCGTTAGCACGACACCACGACGTCGTAGAGAAATATAATTCCCATTTCCGTATGTGTTACTCGTTGTATGAGTTTGCGCGAGTGTGTGTGTGTGTGTGTGTGTGTGTGTGTGTGGATGTGTGATATGAATGGTGGCAAAGTGCATGGCGGGTGTGGAATGAATGTCTGCATGTATGCGAAAATTGCGATAAGAAAAATTATTTTCTACCCTTTTGCTCGCTACTATATATTGCCAGCCCTCCACTGTAATAATGTCTATGGCACAAGAAGATACAACGCGTACGTGTTTTCATACGTGAGAATTGCAGTGCAGTAAACCACCCACCCGCATTGCGACGAAAAAATTTTTTATTGTACGAGAATAACAAAATAAAAAAAAAGAGATTAAAAAAAATTAAATTTTTCAGAAACTTAAAATGTACTTTTGTTATTTATATTAGTGAAATATATATATATAATATTGTACTGTTCCATTAAATTAATTACTTCTGTATTTCTATTTGCAAAATAAATTAATTCATTGATAAATAATAAATATTAGAAAGGGAATATGTATATTGAGAAATCAAAAATTAATTTGAATAAATATTTTATGAATTTTATTCTCGACAGACAGTTGACGCATTAACATATATATATATATATACTATCAAAATGACATAAAATATGGTTGGAGAATGGATAGATAGGATGGTGGATACGCGAAAGTAGAAAGGTTAATATAGAGAGGATGAAGAGAACATTGTGTGTCAAATCCAATGGGAGTTTTAGAGCGTAGACCGGGGGCGCTCATTTAAGTTTCATGATTAAACTTCGTTCGAAACAATTTACTATTTTATTTTTCATTTTATCTAATTTCCCGGCTGGACTTTTTTGTTCTTCTCGTGACCCGATTCTGCATTGTTCCCAAAAATATACCCATGTATATTTTCAGGGACAATAGCATCAACATCTAGATTCTATATATAAGAAAACCCTCATTAGACACTTTGTCAAATATCCATACACAGTATTGCAAATACAGAGAGCGATTGGAATTTTTTGCTGATGCTTCTGCTTCATTTTTTTCCCCAATTTTTTTTTTTTATGTTTGCGCATACAGATATAATGACGTAATAACGCGGTAGACAATAGTGAAAAAGCTTCGATGGATTATTACGCCCGCAGCTAATTGCAACCGTTTGATAAATCTCTGCATTGTTGAATGAACGAATGGATATTCCCAAATGAGCTGAGTTCAGACTTTATGAGTGAAATGTGAATGAGGCTTATATACGGTTTATGCATGTGTGATCGAGATGGTATATATGTGAGCGTATATAAAGGTATATGTATATTTATAGATATGCAGGCACAGCGTTCGTTGATTTTGAATAGTTGAAAGAGAGAGAGAGAGAGAGAGAGAGAGGTGAAGTGGACATGGCGGATATGGAGAGCAACGCGAAGTGTTCCAGATTTGGTCTCGATTATTACGAATTGCGTTGAGGGTCGAAAAAATTTCGTTTATTCCAAATCGAATCGTATCACTTGACACGAAGAAAAAAATGTATTTATCGTCATAATAATTATTATGGTATTCATTTTTATATGTTGAGTGATGAGAATTTTGATATTTTCATTAGATAAAGATTTTCAATTTTTCACCCAGTTGCAATTTTATTTTCTATTGGTTTTATATTCAATACGTGATTGCAATGTTTGTTGTGTGTATTCATGTACGTGTGCATGTATATTTTTTGTGTATATATTTGTATATGGAAAAGTGTAAATACGTGTATGTGAAGTACATGTTGTGCATAAAGAAAATAAAAATAGAAACAAATTTTATGAAACGTCAATCAACTGTAGTTTCATAGTATTTTTACTTTTTACAAATTTTTCAAACATACAAATTGTATTTACATATATTTCAATACAATATATATTTTTATTTTTAATATTTCCTATTTTTCAATAATTCCTAATACAAAAGTTTTCTCAAGAAATACTTTATTCTTCATACAAGAAAAATTATCCAATATATCCACTTTTATCTCTCTTTTTTCTTTTCATATATATTTTTTTTTTTTTTTGAAAAACGTTAAATCGTGATTTGAAAAATTGTGTATATAAGTGCAGTTCCCACAACCAATGTTAAAGAATAAATTTCAACAGTTTTTTCAAACACACTTCCACTTCACAAACTTTATTCGCCAAT
The DNA here is from genome assembly GCA_910591685.1 of Galerucella tenella. NCBI lineage: Eukaryota > Metazoa > Arthropoda > Insecta > Coleoptera > Chrysomelidae > Galerucella > Galerucella tenella. The sequence goes on from CAJUYH010000739.1 coordinate 21,496, forward strand.
CAAAAGAAAAATAAATAAAAGAACAATACAATATTAATATTTAGGAAAAAATTCCGTTTATAATATGAGTTTTCATCCAACTCGTATATGTATAGCCAATATATAAAAAAAAAAATAAAAGAAAATAAAATAAAATAAACGGCGAATGATGTGAAGTGACCACTGGAATAGCTGAAGGATCCTCAACAGTCACTCGCACGTGTCATGCGGAAGATCCGAAGAATTACTCCCTCTCTCTCTCTCTCCCTATACGTTTTTACTGCTGAGAACTCTTCGGATGTTCTCTCTATATTTCACTCTTCTTTATTCCCTCTTCACATGTACATTCGTTCTTGCATACACACCCTCACCTCTATCATGATATATATATATATATTTATATATATATATATAAAGTTCGTGCTCAATGGAGTCGTCATAACTGGAGAAAAGTGCGAGATATGGCACTGTGCATTTTTGAGACACGTTTGTAAATGAAAAGGAAAAGGACGTTTGAGTGTGTTGCATGTGCCGTGGAAAAAACCTTGCGCACATCTTTCACATTCTCACGAGAGACATTTGAAAACCATCAACTAAAGTCTAAATTTATGACTCGATGAACACAATTCAATTCAATTATTTAACTCTATTAAAGTTAATCAAAAAAAAAAGAATTCCAAAATAATATAACCATCCAACAGTTGTATTAAAAAATTAAATTAAATGAAAACAAAAAAAAATCGTGTTATTGGAATATAACATAATTAAATTGAGTAAACGGAAGACTTCAATAATGCATTACTCGAATTATTGTAATAATTATTTTTCGTATAAAAAAAAAAATTATTGATGTAGTTGAAATTATAATACAATTGTTTACAGTACAAACAAAAAATTGCCGGTATATAAACTGGGATATAATAAATGTTTAATTAATTCATTTGGAAATATATCCCGAAGGTTACTCAAGCTAATTATAATAATGTGTAGGGTTGAATAGGAGAAATAAAAGAATTGAAAGAGGAGTAACGTGATATATGTGATATATACGCAGTGTATCAGCAGGATGTCAACCCCTCTCGCCGGTAAAGTAACCCTCGAGTTGGTTATATCATCCTCTGTCGGCTCTATATACAACCGACTGACTAGTCCTTCCAATTAGCTGAAGGTCTTTGATTAAAGTGGCTTCTCGCGAGCTCATTCCTAATATATATGTATCTATTTGTATCAAATCTCTTTTCTTTATTCCTTTTTTTTCTCTCTCTCTTCACTCTCTTCTTCACCACTCGCGTCTGATTAATCAACAGTTTCATTACACTCCTGTCTATAGTGTAATACTGGAACATTACTTTAGCTCATTCCGATAATCCGATAATACATTTTATTGTGAAAAATTTAACACGGTCCCAAGTATTTATTGAATGGAAAAAAAAAATTCAATTAATATGATTAATGTTTATATGGAGAAAGAAAATTTGATTTGTCATATTTAAATATGTATATACAGGCTACGAAAAATAATTGCAAGATGCAAATGTCCCATCGATATTTTATAGGAATGCCAATGACAATCATCCACACACATGCGTGATGTGTGTGATTTTGTTTGTATAAAATAGAGAGGGTAGGCGATATGAACCAATGGAAGAAAATTAACAAAAAAAAATGAAATAATAACAAATTTGAATGAAAAAATTGTTACAGAATCGAAGGAAAAATACGAATATATTTTTGAATAATTTCCATATCGGTCCGATCCACATAAACATACACACACACACACGTACACACTCATGTATATATATATATATATGCCATGTGCATATGCAAAACGCGTCAATTAATATTCGTGCCCTACATATTCCGGATGCATTGCGTCCTTTTCAACTTGCCAATTCGCTATCATTTATTCTATAAAGTTGTATAATCAATTGTGTTATATTTTTTTATTTATATATTTATTTACAGACGTATATGGACACAAAGCCGTGTCATATATCACAAACTATGATTTTTTTGTCTGTTGATTAAATGAAGAATGTGTAGTGCAAACGTCAATTACAGTTTTGTTCGGTGAAATTTATTGAATTTCACAAATGTTTTCCCCACTGAAGACGTAAAACTTGATTGCGCAGTGGAACGGATCATTGCGAGGAGTATTGCCCGGAACCAGTTCCTGATTTATCTCCTCCATGCACCGCTGAACTTATTATATATATATATATATATATATATATATATATCCGTGTGTCTGTTTCTGTGCGCGCAAAAAAACAGATATAGAAAAATATTACTCCAAGTATTTGTAGCAATTGTATTTTTCTATAAATTGTTGAGTCAACATGATGAAAGGATGAAGAAACAAAAAAAATTAAAGTGACAGGAAAATTATTTATATATATATATATATATATATAAATTGAACATCATACAGAAAATTTCATTATGATTTTTGCGAATAGAGAAAATTCATTTTCAGTAAATGCCAAGTATCATGAAACGGCCATCGATTACAGTACTCGCAAAAAAAAAAATGGACGCAAGTTAAGAGTTAACTTTGTGCGAGAGCTTCGAAGTTTCTATATCCTCAGCGTAGTGTCAAACGAAGTAGAAAACTTTGTCGATTAGATTAGATTTATTCACTACTATTGAAAATTAATAGAATGCATAGGGACTATCAATAAATTTTTTTATGCTTGAAAGAAAATTATGCCAAACACTTCGGTGAAATTTATTGGCAGTAATTCTTTAAAAGACATATAAAAACACTTCATTATATAACAGCTAATGAATTGTTTATTTTTTTTTTATTATTTCAGTGTGCAGTGGCATTCAGAATTTTGAAGAAACACCTCAATATACAGAAGTTAATCCGGGACAGGATGCAAAGCTTGTCTGTCGTGTTTTGGGCAAGCGAGGATTATGCATATGGCAAAAAGATCAAAAGGTTCGTGTATTTATGTCATAAATAAATATAAGTAGAATAGAACAAATCAATAATATTGTTGAAAAATGAAACAAGACGATGCAATCATTATATTTGAAAGTATATTTTTTATCTCATATATACAGCACGTGTGTTTTATATGACAAAACGGCACGTAAATTCTCGGCTTGTGATAGCAAAGCGAGTGGCGAGCTTTGTAAAAAGGCGCGAGGAAAGAAACGGTGCTAAAGATGATGTAGCACATCGCCATATATATATATATAAATATCAGACGGGATACATAACTCTTTTCATCCTCCTTGTGCGAAATGCGCTTCACGTACCAACCATGACACGACCCGCGAGTATATATATTTGTCTGTCTGGTGCTTGATTGGAGATGAGATGAGAAATAAGAGAAGCGCTGGATGATAAAGAGTAGAAATAATAAAGGGAAATAAAAAATTCTTTTCGGTAAACTTCAACTCTGTGAGAAAAATATTTCTCAGATGAGGATTTGCGCATATACCTGTATACCTATAGCCATATAAATGTTGATATATATATATATATATATAACCAAGCACTTGGTGTAGCTTTCTTTGTATTATAGATTCAATGAAGAAAGAAAAAGTCTTTGAAAGTGGATAGGTTTATAATACTTGAGACATTGTTTCACTTATTACATTGGTTCAATCAAATTCGTTTGATGTCGGAATATTTTTCATTACATTTCATTTAATATTGAGACGGTTTTATTGAATACGTGTAGCATCTTTGAAAAATAATTGTGGCGGTCTATTGTTGAGTGAAATAGCAAGACTCTCTGTTGAATTAATTAACTGTTAAATGGAATGACAATTAATTGGTCTCTAATTGCAGATTAAATTTTATTTTATTGGCGAAATATCGTGTAAATGTGTATATATATATGGACACGTCCACCACATACAATTTAGTTTATCTCTTGTGCACGTCATTGCCGATTTAAAACGTCATCCCAACTGGCGTTCCATTTTTCATAATCGTCTTTCCAACGTGAAGTTCATTTATTCATCAATGTCCACGTGAATAAAATCGATGTTGTTTCAATCCCCATCTAAACCATATCATTCAAAAAAAGCTTATTTTTTTTCTACCATTTTTTTTTTAAATTAGTTTTTCATACAACGCACTTTTATTTATACCAGTTTGTCAATGGCACACGCAGTATATCCACACTCTAACAAACATCTTCAGGCACAAAACGAAAAAAAATAAATAAATGAATAAAAGTACAGCCTACCAGTTTTTATCAATCCATGAAAAAATATTTTCTCGTTGTCAGGCAGAGAAACAGAAAATGGCATACAAAAATTGTTTTAATGTTTAATCAAACGAGGAGGGAGGGGAAGAAAAAAAAATATTAATAGTCATCAGATAGTATATATGTGAATGGGTACAGTGGGCATAATGGGAAAAATATACGAATGAAAAATTTATACACAAAAGGATGAAAAGAGCGAGTGAAAGAGTGAGCGCACAAAACTGAACAATTGCTCACGTAATATGCGTCAAACTAAAAGATTGACGATCCGTCGGCCTGGAATCGAGCGGTCGTTAATCAACGTTACTTTACCCCTCATCTCTCCTGGCCCTGCCTATCAAACACGTAAATAACGTCGAATGGTGGCGAACTCGGCGTGATCATGGAACTGGAAAAATTCAACGAAATATATCTCAGATGTGCCTACCTATATATAATATATATCCTAATATCTCAACTTGCAAATATCATTGTTGCATTATTATTTCCCGCAAATATTTAGTACATTTTTTTATTCACATATTCACAATTGAAACATCAGTTAAACTCTTCATTACTGCAACGTGAATAACCCACTATAAAAATAAATAATTGTTAAAAATAATAATTGGATGAAAAATAAAAGTGAAAATACAATAGACGATGATGTAACAATTGCCGAATATTATTTCGTAATTTGAATTAATTTACAATGGATTCACGAAGTCATATTTGAAATGGACATTGGCATAATTGTCCGTTTCAAATATGACTTCGTGAATTAGTACATTTTTTTGACTATATGAGCGAAAGAAATTTTACGCCACTTGCGTTTTTGGCACAGACGCTCATCGAATCCTTTTTGGCATCGAGTCGCATTTATAGATAGAACGAAAAAAAAATAGAATGAGAACTGAAGGGAATTTTTGGAATCGAGAATCGAACTTGGCTCATTCAACCAATAACTGGCCTATCAATTTTACTGTACATGTAGTGATATGGGCGTTACCCAAATTGTCGGTTTGAGGTTTTACAATTTATTTTACGTTTATTTATCTATATATATTTATTGCTATTAATCTTCCTTTATACTTGAATAAATATAGTTATATTTCATTAGCTAATCGACAATTATTATTCAATTATATTTCAATTGAGCAATTAATATTTACAATTGTAATGATAATATTTATGCATAAAGTTGAGATTTATGACAAACAACTTGATTATTAATGCAAAGTGCATCAGAATGCATCAATTTAGAAATTTATGCAAGTTTGCAAATAATTCGTATATGTATATGCAGTTGTCGTTCAAAATATCCTATAGAGATAAAGCGATTCGTGATATACTCTGTATGGTAGAGGTGAACAGTCTTGGTGGGAATTTCTCATCTATTGATGGTCGGATCCAAAACTTCTTGCAACTGCCCATATATATATATATATATATATACGTCTGTGTTATTATGTACAGGATAGTATAAATGTAGGTCATATCCATAAATCTAACACGAATTTCATCGAAACTTCCGGCGTAGCAGTTGATATAATAATATTCAGCGATAAAGTCATTTCAATATCTTCGTGATAAAAATTTAATTCAGTCAAATTGATCTGTTCTGATTTAAAATAACATATATTTGTTATTTATTTATTTTACTGTTTTGTCTGTTGATTGAGGAATTTTCCAACAGACTATTTTAAATAAATCACATCACAATAAATTCGATAAAAAAATTGAAATCGAAATAAATTTATGTAATTTTTTTTCAATAATATTCATTTTATTTGTTATTTTTCATTTTTAATTGTCGTCCATTTTCACGCCATATTTTCTCTTACATGCACATATATATCTGTATGTGCATATATCTATGTGTTCATTATGCTGTTTCTTGGCCTACTTTGCTGAGTCAAGTATTGCATTCATTCTCTTTACATCTTTCCATTTTCTCCCATTAAATGACAAAAGTTCAGAACAAAAGGAAAAGAAAAAATTGTGAACAAGTGAAAAAAGAAAATTCTTAACGTATGAAGAGAAAAAAAAAAAGATTTCCGCTTGTTCTTTGTTAATGTCTAGAGACGATTCTTTTTTCCTTTTTTTTTTTTTTTCCACTGGTCCTCCACCTGCTTTACATGTATATGTATGTTTATATACTGCGGACATATATACATACTTATTTACTGAGCGTAAAAATGCGTCTCGCGCATTGACGTACTCATGAAACGGCTACACCTCGCTATACACTGGGCAATGCATTATGTAAAAATGTAGAACCACGGTTAGCATATATTACACTCGCTGTATATACGTGCATAAATACATACACACATGCGTACGTAGGTACAGGAGAACATGAGCGTTGCCGAGAGCCAGGGGACGGAGAAAGAGAGAACGCGAAAAAAAAAATTATTAAAACAAAAAAACAGGTGTACAGAAGGTTTTTAAAATTTCTTTTGACTCATTTCAACATACGCGACAGCCCGTAACGCAATTTCAGCTCCAACTTCATATACATACATATGATATTCTACATAAAGTTATCCTCTTATTTCCGACTGTAACCTCCAAGCTGCCTGTATACAGTCCCACACAACAAACACATAAAACTCGCTCTGCCCTTTTACATTTTTTCTTTGCAAAAATTCAGTACGGAATAAATTTCCACAAAATACTGCTGCAAATAAAGACACCAAACCTGCATGAAAATAAACAAAAAAAAAATATACAATAATGCATAATGAATATTTAAATAATATCTCGTATCTGTACATCAAAACCATTAAAATAATTGCAACTTTAATCAACCTCTATCTACAAATACATTATCATAATAACGTTAATTGATAATCCCCAACATAATTTCGCTTTATTGTCGTTATGAGAGAACAATATAAAGTAGTTTATACCGAGGTCAAAGTTGAATTTGGTATATATGTACACAAATACATATACAATGCGAATGTATGTGTATACATACGCAATCCACTATAATTTTACAGTGATGAGAGAGGTGAATAGAATATGAAGGGAACAATTCTCTCGTTCTCTCTTTGTGCTTCATAAAGTTCCTCCGACAGCCGTACGGCTGTTGATAAACTCGACGATTATACCGTTTGGTGGATGAACCAAATATTTGTGCAAAATATACAACGTGGTTCTGGCCGTGCTCATGGCTTTTCATCCCCTTTGCCAATTCAACCACCACATTGCCATACAACGTAGTATAGTCATATGTCCACTCATCGCTTCTGCTCGCTGATGGCACACGATATTAGTCAAGTGCGGACTCAACCCACCAACCATACACGTATACAAATATTCAAATACATGTATATATGTATCTATAATACAACGGCATAATGCCAACACCGCAAGTATGTTTCTATATTAATTATATATATATATATATGGTGTATATGGTGAAATAAAGTGAATATTTCGAGAAATTCGTTGGTGAATGTTGACATTAGTGTTTGTGAATTGCCATAGCACACAATCAAAATTGAAGGAGTAGAATAAAATTTTGTTGAGATGATATAATTGTGCGATTACAATAGCGACAAAAGATAATTCATGTGCAAAATATGTTTTGCAAGATGGTAGAGAGTAGAGAAATAATAAGGCGCGCATTTGCGTGCATTAATTTTCATTATTAATTCGCATGGTAATCTGTTTCAATGATGTCTAGATTAGAGACAAATCTGTGTGTTAGTGTGTATACATACGGAATTGCACAAGTTTAAAACAAAAGAAAAAAACAAAAAATATCAGAATGGAAAATAAAAACATTGACATTAAACTTGGCTTTTTCACAGAAGAAACAAAGAAATAATCATAAAATTTCATCATACTGAAGAGATATGTGAATAAAAGCACTAAATTAAATTAATTATTATGCAAATATAATTAAAAAATAATATTTATTATTATTAACGTTTATTTGTATTTATAAAATCTTATACTTGTAATAGTCATTGAGATAATGGTATTTTGTTTCATATATAATTAATTGGCAGGTGTATATACAATCTGGTGGAAAGGAATTGTCGAGACAATATATCGATACATGTTTGTGTGTGAATTGGAAAAAATTATTTTTTATTATTTATTCTTGTTCGTTTTTTTTTTTTTTTTCTATCAGTTTTCTATAGAGCTTCAAGCAGTGCGTTACCTTGGCTGTATTCGTCAGTCGTTTCGAAAGTGAATATTTATGAAACATGTAAATAACCAGAGGATGATTTTACCTCACGTTCGTGTACCCTCGAGGCAACAACATTCACCCTGATGCATCATAACACACACCACCCTATTCCAATTTATATCTATGTGGAATAAAATAGCAGAGTATATGTATATAATGTGTCTCGTGTACCTACTGTTCATAAGCTTTTCCTAGTGTATAAACATGTAGATATATAGATATATAAATGTAGAAAAGTTCACACCAGAGGATACTGAACTACGTTGGTTGGTTGGTTGGTTGGTTGGTTGGTTGGTGTCTCTCAGTGGTTCAGTGTGTTCGAGTCGCAAGGGACGTGCAGTAACCTGGTGGCTTTTGATTTAATTTTAAATATTATCTCAAACCCCCGTTGCACACTACGTAATAATCCCAGTCGCAATATTTCTCGCGTCGTTGCACAATGCAGTATTGCAACGATATTATTCAATATTTTATCATTCATCCTCTACTTTCCTCACTATTCCCGCAATGAATAATTTATTTTATGAAATATATATCTATAAATCAATTTGTAAAATAAATTCACCGTTTTTTTCCATAATTGAGTAAATACCTTTTTCATTTTATTATTTTTTTTTTATGCACCGATTTTTTGCTTTACACATAAATTGCAAATATTTTTTCAAACAGATAAAAATTAATTGAAAATTTTGAATTTGAATGGGAATATTATTATGAATATATATAAATATATATATATTTTTTTGTTGTTTGGTTTGCACGTAAATTTTACACACGGATTTATAAATCTTTTGATTGTCGCCACAACATACACCTATCTTTAATTAAGTATACGCAATACATATCAATTCTCCAGAACATTAAGCAATCGATTTCAAAGTCTACAATATATTCCATTTCTTTTTCACTGCATGTATTCACTTATCGGACATGCACAATTCATTTTATACAGCTTTCAATGTAATTGGGACTATTGCGCGTCAGCGAATCTTCACACACATACCAAATACATCACTGTCTCATTTCATAAATCATTCTACATTTTATTTTACATCAATTGCTTTCAGAAGAAAATACAATCTCTAAATTATACCGTATACAAATAAATAAATTTAATGTTATAAATGTATATAAAATGCAAGACGAAATAGAACTCATTCGCTTGCTCTGATACACTATACTTAATCGCAAGTTTTTTTATTTTTTTGGCCCAGTCGCACAATCTGTATAATATATATTCGCCACATCCTTCTTGGTCGTTTGCCGGTTCCCTGTACCCCTGTTGTATACAGAAGAGGTTAGTCATTGGACAATAGGGTTTATCTAAAGCGAAAGCGCGAGCGTGTACAGAGTGGAGGGGAAAAAGCTCCCGGGGTTAGAGATCGTTGGGCGATATGTCTGCGGGTGCATTACGCTGATTGCTGCTGCTGCGAGCTCGCGCGTTGGCTTTCTCCGATGAACAACGTATAAATGTATATATATATGCAGTTGGTAAGTGTAAGTTCTATAGGTATAGACAAGAATAGAGTTGGTGCAAGGGGATATAAAGAGAGGAAGAAGGTGGAAGAAGTGAGGATTGCATCCACCAACGATCTCTACTCTACGCTATATTCTCCATTTTCAACCATTCTTTTTCACCAAGCGTGCGAGAAGAAAGAAAATAGACGATTTTGTTCTCTCCTCTCGTTCAGTTAAGTAAGTGAACTGCACACATGCACATACATACATGCGCGCACACACACACCAGATGTAAATATGTATACAGGTATATTTTGTGTTTGCTAACAACCGACTACGAATTTTAATCCTTTAAATGAATGACATGACGTTTTCGTGGGGTATTCAAAGGCAGTTTTACTTGGAGAGAAAAAAAATGGAATATGTCTGCTTATATGATGAGCGTGTTCAAACTATTATTCTTCTGGGATTATATATTTGTATATATACATATATGTTTATTCGGTTTATATGTCACTTTGAGGTTTCCTCAACATATTTGTTCAGAGTTATTCTTCTTTATATTTTTCCTGTTGGAATGAGGTTTTTTTTTTCAGGAGGTGATGTATAGAAAGATTGAAAATAAAATTGTATTACGATATTGAGTGTTTTCTTTTCTTATTTTTATTTATTTTCTGTTGTGGCGAAGTTGGTTATATAAAGGGATGAGCGCGGGTGGACGGAAGTGAACGTTGGATGGATGTATCGGAAAAATGATATAAGATTGCCATTACTTTAGTGGAAGTATACGGAAGAAGAGGGACAGATGGGACGGATGTAATTCAATTCGTTGCAGGGAGTTGAAGCAAATTTTAGTTTTGATTCTGGACTAATAATAAATAAATAAAACGACGGGTGAGAAATTTTTATTTTTGTTTTATTTATTATTTGTTTTTTTTTTCTATGTTGACGAAATAAAATGGAGAAGAAAAAATTTTTCCGTGGCTTTTAACGGGATTTTAAGTCAATTTAAATATCAATGAATTATTTTTTCTTTTATATTGTGTGTGACATGGCTGTTAAAATGGTGTGCTGTAATTGGATGTGCACACTCAGACGTGAGATAATAATATAAGTGTATGGCACAAGTACGTGCCGCCAATTTCCCTAGAATCACTAATGTTGTGTGGCGTCTGCTAAAATAACGCCACGTACCACTGCCAGAAACACAGTAGCACGTTACTAGTTACAGTCAGACACAAGAAAACTTATGCATTATTCTACATACTGTGGACAAAATAGCTTCTTCTTGCACTCAGTTAGATATACTACATGACATAGTACAAACACCTACGCAATAACACCCCATTTTCATGGAAATAAATTTCAATTATTGTAACTAAACATTTTTCTCCAAACATAAAATAAAATAGAATATACAGAGACCGCGTATACTATTGAAAATGAAAATTTATACAATGATTGAAGCGCCTTGTTTCAATATTCTGTGGAAAAATATAATGTGCCTACAAAACTTACAGTGAACTCGCACTTTAAAAATTCAAAACGTAAAAAAAAAATATACCAAAAGCGCAAAAACGCAAAAAAAAAAAAAACTACTAACCCATTTGCGGGATTGGAGTTCAATGATTTATCAGTGGAGCTGCATAGCGCTTGTATCAGTGTGTGCCAGACACTAGACAGATGAATTTATGTGTTCCATTCGTGCATATATAGATGTATATAGAGAAATAAAGAAGAAAAGCGAACTGGAAATAAAAGACACACACAGGCATATACCTATATATGTATGTATGTATATATAGATCGATCTGGTTGGAATTTCGTGGAATTCGATATACCAAACGCACATCAATTCCATTGTTGAAGGAAATCGCGCGCCGAATGGAATGTTAATGCTCTCTAATACCATAACCCACCATTTTCTCTCTTTATCTTCCTGCCTCTCTCAATCTGCCACTTCCTCTTTTTGGGATGGTGCGCGCGTGAATTCATCGCAGTTCGATATAGTTGAACTACTTTTCATCAGTTTCATCACTGTACATCGACACATTATACATCATACGTCATTCAGACATACGATTCGCTTTTGCATCTATCCTGCCAATATATATATTTGTGTGTGTGTGTTTGCATTGGTATGTGTACGAATGTCTGCATATGACGTATGCATTGGATGAATGACGTTTTTCGATGCACATTCCAAACGTGATTCAATCTTGTTTCAGCGAATTATGTTCACGCGCATCATTTATTCCACAATCGAATAAACTATACGTTATTAATTTGTATTGATATTAATAGAAATGTTTACGTTGATGATTTGTTTGTATTTTCACATGCTACTATTACTATTTTCCAATTGAATTGCATTGTATCATAATTATTATTATTTGTAAAACATAAAAAAACATATTGAATTATGTATTTTAATATAGATATTTATTTTACGTCTGTTATTGTTGAAATGTATTTCACAATGATATTTATTTTTATAATGATAAATTGTCTTTCAGCCAATTGGAATGCATTTGAAGAAATACGAGTGGGTCGGCTCACCAGACATGGGTGATTGTTCACTGTGGGTCAGATCCGCTACGCTTGAATTCGACGATGGACTTTGGCAATGCCAAGTAACAGCCAGTGATTTTACTACTCAGGATGCACTTGCGTCCGAGCCAGCGAGATTAGTTGTTCGAGGTATTTATTAAACTACACACACACACACACACACACACCCATATTCCATCCGACAATAATAAAAAATAAAAAAAAAATATCGATCGATGCAAATATAAATAATAAAATCCATTAAATTGCCAATTGTTTTTTTTCCCACCTATACCAATTTTTTCGGAAAACAATAATAAATAAAAATGACATCGTAAAAGCTCTATAAAAATACGCGCGATCTCATCAGTTATGCTGGCACCTAACGAGGATTTTCCAGATCGTAAACCTTGCGGGACATTGATCGATTGGTGGGATCCAGCACGCAACGCTTGACGTTGTCAATAAATCATTAATTATTCATTATGTATAATGCCACAATGTTATACCCATCGCTTCTACTATATTTCTCTTTCTCTCTATCATCGGCTTTCACTCAGTTCAGGCGATACTCCTGCAAAGCAGGAAAGGATGAGAGAAGATCCGGTGGTAGATCGAGTTCACGTCCGGTCGGATGAACAGACAGGGAGAGAGAGAGTGTTCAAAATAGAGCGATAGATAGACAAGAGAGATTGTTGATGGTGGATTTAAACGATCAAATGCAAGCATAGCTCTCGCTCTCGTGCACATCCTCATTTCAAACTTACCCTGTGTATGTATTTAATGTACATATATATATATATATATATATATTGTGCCAGACCACGTTATCCGCCCCAACGAATGATCTCCCGCGCGATCTCTACCGCCACCAAACGGTGGCGTCCTCAACCTCACACAGTATATATGCACTTTGTACAGATAATATTGTCAAATATACAACAGAATTGGCGCGCGCATCGCACCAGGATCAACGACAAGGATTACAAATTAATCTTCGCTAATTGTCTCATTCTAGTCAGCCCTCAACGGCCACAAATAGAGTACGCTGGTGCTGTAATTCTACCTGGTGGCAATGTCACAGCGCGTGCAGGTGAGATTGCAACACTCACTTGCACAGCGCGATATGGAAATCCACCGCCACTAATTAAATGGTTCGTAAACAAACATTTTTAATTTTTATTTTGTTATATTGCATTTATGTCGTTATGTTTTTATTCGTTTTTTTTGTTATTGTTTAAAATCATTTGTGTAAAAGTTAAAGCGTTCATGATTGATATTCGTGTGAACGATAAAAATAGGTGGAATAAATAAATCAGGAGACTGGAATTTTTTTAAAGTGTACTTTCAAACGAATTTATCTAGATATATATATTGTATTTTTCTTTTGTTCCTCAATGTATATTCACGTGAACGACATTTAATCCTACACCCACTAAACTCCTGCCATGGTATTCAACCTCCTTTCTCATTCTATTATTTCGATAGCATGCTTTTCCACTTATCCGATGAAAATTCATTCTTGAGGTATTAGTATTTTCCTCTGTGAAGATTTCCAACATACAATGTGGAATATCTTTGATAGTTATACATATATATATATTTATATTATCAGATTATGTATACCACATGGGCTTTTCCACTATGCACTATATGAATAATCATGATCCTATTCTACATTTTCGTATATGAAACTCGGAATATACATCCTCATACATTCTCTTGGACCAACACGAAAGAGGAATTTTAAAGTGAAGTCTGGCCGCAATGTATATATGAGTAGAACATGATATATATTGTTAGAAAAATCATATGCTTCAGAAATTTTGAGCACCCTCCATGCACTTGTTTCACTATCTCATGAATTTTTACCACGTTTTTATTTTTCAATTTTTTTACCACGAGATATTTTGAATAAATATATAAATGGATTTAAATATTACTGTTTTTTTTTCTATCGTTTTATGTATTTTCGATCGATTGACATAGCTTATGTAATATTATGTAAATTTACAATCATAAATTCAATTATTCACGTGAAAATTAAGGAATATATACGTACGAGATTATAAATATTTATATTGAAATGTTTTTTGTGTTGAAAGAATTTTTTTGTTTATTCGTATTTCTGTTTCTATTTTATTTTTGATTTTCTTTTTTGTTGGTGTGGGCTGGATGAACAGGGCCGAATTTTATCAGTTACGATTTTTCTTTTCAACTTTTTGTCTATATATACACATGCATTCAATATATATTCACACATTGATGTGTTACGGTATTGCTTGTTCCATCTTTTTTTTTTTCTTCTTTTATACAGAATAATATACCGAATTTTCCGACACGCATTTTCTAAGCAGACATATATAGACAGGACCACTAGCATAAAACAGTACCAACATGGCGTGCATAGTCGTGCTTTTAAATTCACGTTCAAGCGACGGGTGAAAAAAAAAAGAAAAAAAAATAACTAGAAACAAGAATAAAACAAAATATCAACTCTCACTATATCCCCCGATACATTCGACCCACTATGTGAATGCAAAAACAGATTCAATGCACCAATAGGTACACCCAAATATATATATATATGTATACCTATAGTAAATACACGGGTGTATATATTTAGATACTCCACACACTCACATAAATTCTTCACAGCGTATAAAAGAGATTCTACAATCGAACTCGTCTATTCCACGCGAAATCGACTCTTCGCGTTCTCGTATAAAAATCCCATTCGTTTGTTTCGACAAATCTCTCTATACGTCTCTCATTTCATCTCTCAATTCCTTCCATCACACAAAAAGAAAAAAAATAAATAAATAAAACAGAATGAATAGAAAAAGAACAAAAAAAATAACAACAGTTTGCATTGAACATTGGATTTCGAAACGAATGACATAATTATTTTTTTCACTGTTCTATTCATCAATGAAACTGAAAATAAATTCAAGGAAATACTATTTATATTTTTAATTTTTAAAGCAGAGATAAAACAGTAACTGTACATATATATATATATACAGTGTATAGGTATTTTCTCTGAGTCTGATGTTTATCAAGATATTCAACGAAATAACTCGAGAGCTTTAGCAGCCAAAAAGGCATTTTAGACTAAATATCTATAGATGTAAATGTGTAGAAGTCAGAGAATGTATTGCAAGTAAGAGAGAATAAAGTACGTAAGAAAAGGTAGAAATAGGTATAGGAAATAGCGTTTCAGTACAGTCGTTACAGTGGGTATTGGAAATGCAAATCCCAAAATGCACCAGTAGGTATCTGAGAGAAACGGAGCTGCGGACATTGAGGCCGCAAGTGAACGCAACAGAGATTGATAATCCGCGAACGTGGTCAACCAAAAGCATCTGTGATATTGAAGCTGATCGTTCACGTTATGGACAGCTTGTAAGATGTGAGGCCAATCATCCTGCATATCCAACCATGTCAATGAGCGTTGAGGTGCGATTCGATGTCAGTTGTAAGTAACAAATATCCAATAAATATAATTGTACATATATAATTGAATAATTATTGTGTACACCTAAGAGTATCATAAATAATTGCTACTGAACATGACGGAAAAGAAAAAAAAATAAATAAATAAGTAACAAATACAAAGCGGAAAAAATATTTTGATAAAATTATATACAAAAAATTTGTCTGCACGTTTATTTTCACTGCTCATCTTATTTCAGTTTAGTGTTATTTGAGATAGCCACAGTGGACACTGGATGTGGTATATGAAGTATAGAAAGCACTTTTGGAGATAGAATAATGTTTGCATTCACATCTCTTTCGAGTCTCTTATATACTTCTCATCCACACAGAATATTTCTCAGTATATATGGCTGAATAGATAAACATATATGTATATGGTTTCTACTCTCTTGTGGTCCTTTTGCCTGTAGCCTCTAGCTCAGTTTACTAATGTATTTATATATATATATGATGTATAATGTATATACATATATGTATATAGTGTGTTCCACTCAACTGTAATCGTCATCGATCTCGAGGTTTTACGATACGTGACCGCTGACCAGGGGTTCTAGAGTCTGATTCAACTGCCCCAAAAAAGCCACTGAATAAACGATCTAGTGAATTAATTCGAATGGAGATGATACCTATATCCTCGATGGAAATTTGAAATTTCAATCGGGTATTTCTGGATATGGACTTCGTCCATTTCCACTGACTCCTATTTTTTTTTTTTTATTATTTCACTTTCAAATGTAATTAATTTTATTTTTTCGGTAAATTTTTTATTGCTGTATTTTTATTTTATTTTTTATTTTGTCAAAAATCCTTTGTTTTGATATTTTTGACGTGTATGGTGTGGACCAATGACTCGAATAAATCAAAAACACGTGTGTTGTCATGAAATTTCGACGTGATTTTTGGAATTTACATGATTTATCAATATTTGGGTGAAAAATTATTTGGAATTATGTGAAAATGAAATTTTTGTTGGCTTGCACAATTTCAAATTCATTGAATATAAAATGGAGTGAATAGAAGTTAAATTTTGTGAATGGGTCAGTGGACATTCGTTGGCGCGTATTTTGGAATCATTGTTACGTGAAATGAAGCAGCTGAGCAAGCTATCCGCTCCACCAACCTACACACATTCGACTTTTTCATTCCACGCGAATTTCTCGCTCGCCTTTATTTCACTTGACCCTCTGCGACGGAAAAACCGAAAAAAAAAAAAAAAATTAATTAATTGCCACACCATGTGAGCATCTTTCCCTGATCCTTGTTCATATACATGCCCACGCTCACGTACATTCACTGTACAATGTAAAATTATTTTCATTTCCCATTCTCAAATGACAAAAAAAAAAGGCGCGGAAAAAACGAAACAAATAGAAACAAAAATTATTCAAATTAATCTTTGTTCTTTTTCGCACCAACTCGTACAGAGTCGACACTAAATAATTATAAAACTAATAATTGCAATTAAAAAATTTTAATTAACAGTAAATTCAATTTCTAGATGCACCGGAAACACGTCTTGTCGGTGTTCCAATTGGTCAATTGGCGGAAGGACGAGATAAATTGGAAATCAGATGTATAGCAAATGCCAATCCACCGGCGTCAATATTGTGGAAACGTACAAAGGGTACGAATATGGAAGTAGTGAGCATTGGTGAGACTTTGATGTACTCACCAATACATCGAAATCATGCAGCAACTTATATTTGTGAAGCATCAAATACCGAAGGCGAAAGTAGTCCTGTATCAATACAAATATCAGTCAATTGTGAGTGTTGATAAAACCAACTACGAAAATAAACTTTCTCGGTATATATTTTTATATCCCCAGAAAGAAATATAATTTTCTATTGACTAATATTAAATTTCGATATCCATTGCGATATCAGACTTGTATTGATAGATCATAAATAAATATTGCTATTTTAGTTCCACCGAAAATTGATTCTGTCGGACCTGATCGATTGTCAACAGCGTTGCTTTATTCAGGCGCTTCATTTGAGTGTCACGCTGACGCAATGCCACCAGCTGAGTACAGGTAAACACTATTATTTTATTTATTTATCAAATAGAATAATTTGTCAATGAAAAAATATAGTATGAAGTTTTGTTTTGCGCAATTTTTTTTTTGGTTTTTGTTGTAGATGGGAACAAGTGTTTACTGATGGCCGACCGCCAGCTGAATGTGGCAAAGGTCAACGTTTAATTCTAACGAATGTCACTTATGAGCAACAAGGTCAATACATATGTCTTGCCTCCAATACAATTAATGGAAAAGTACGTGAAGTCAAGAGCAGTCCCGTTTCATTAGAAGTTGTCGGTGCGCCACGAGTAAGTTTGAAAAAATATTTAATAACAAGAACAAATTTAAAGATAAAGCACTTGAATTCTATTTCATAATTAATATAAATAAATGTTCGAGTACCGGTATTTCTTAATTGCTTTAACAATACGAATAATCCTCAGACTCAACATAATACAACTGTGACATTATTTGTAATACAGGTGGTGAAACCGCTCAGCAATGAGAAATACATCGTATCAACTACTGAAGGCAGCCCAGCACGATTGGAAATCAGATTGTGTTCTAATCCAAAACCACGTCTCGTAGCATGGGAATGGGGTAGCACAAGATTGCACGCTGGTTAGATAAATCAATTATTTTCTATTTCCACTTGAAATGCACAATCGACATTAAGCCCAAATTGATATAAACTTTTAAACAATTCCCCCCACCCCCCTTATTCCGTAACAATTTATTCAATTTAAATGATGATAAAAGTAAAAATTCTGTAATTAAAAATAGGCGAAGTTTTGGAATCAAGATATCGCGCATTGGATTTGGAGCCACTGTCACTCGAAGACTGCTTTTCAGCAATTCTCGAACTCACCAGTACTATTAAAGAAGACCAAAGATTATATTACGTAATTGTAGAAAATGATCGTGGTAGCGATCGACGTGCCCTGATGCTACGAGTCGACGAGCCAGGCCAGGTATCCCATTAATTGTCCCAAGTATCAATCAAACTAATTGAAAACTAGAGGGAGATTGTAGATAATTAAAACAATTCTCTTCAATTCTCATTCTCTCTATTCCTCCTCAATCTTTTCTTAATCCATTGTCTTTTATCTTATTTTAAAGATTCCACTTGTCATTGGCGCCGTCGCTGGCTTCACTGTTCTCTCAGTCTTGGTAATGGCTTTTATTTGTTTCCTTCGCTCAGACAGATGTTGCGTACCGAGAAATACTGGGCCAACGTTACAACAAGTGCACTGGTGAGTAATCGCTTTTTTTTTAATTACACAGCACATTCAACTTATAATTGAATATTTGATTTTATATTTTTCATTCAGTATATGATTGATATTGGTTTATTTATTATTTTAAACAGCACTAAAGCATCAAATGCAATGATTGAAGATACAAGACTGACAGCGGATACAATGGAACGTGCTAGAGAACAATTTGTCGCGGAAAAACGACAAAATCATGTATTAAAACCAGTTCCCACGCAACAATATCCACAAGACTGTTATCAATTAAATCGACACGAGCCACAACACGAGTCACATTATCAAAGGCATCATCATCATAGTCAGCCAGTTCATGGCCCACAATATACATTGCAGGTGACGGACAATAATAATAATAATAATGATCAAAATATTTTGGTAGACAAAGTTGGTAGAGGATTGCTGTCCAAAATGGAGAATTAATTGCTAAAGAAAATATTATTTTTCCATCCTATATAGTCACAGTAGAATATACGTTCTTTTCATTTTTTTCATTAATGCCTCGTGCCAAATGCTTTTGGCTTCCTTTATTACAATAGCATTGAATATAAAATGGGGAAAATGGAATTTTTATTACGATATAAATAATTTAATTTTTGAACGTTGAATTAGAATCAAAAATGCACCGATACGTAGAATATTTTCCAAGCATGCAAGCAAATAAATATTCCTTCTCCATGCCTGGACTTGCCC
Organism: Galerucella tenella; assembly: GCA_910591685.1. NCBI lineage: Eukaryota > Metazoa > Arthropoda > Insecta > Coleoptera > Chrysomelidae > Galerucella > Galerucella tenella. Next base: position 41,383 of record CAJUYH010000739.1, read on the forward strand.
TGCACCAACTTCAGCTCAAAGCAAAATAATTCGTGAATATCTTTGAGGCACGTAAAAAAAAAAGAAAAAAAGAAAGAAAACAAAAAAATTATGGGTATAAAAATTCGTGAGTTTAAAAATATAAATGAATTGGCGGGTGGGGAAAAAAAAAATTCTGGAAGTAGGTATTTTTTGGTTACAGCGTGGAACTGGCCTCAAGACCGAAAGACTGAACGATTCGAATTCAATCCGCAACGTTTCGCGACCACGTTACAGGACCTAAACGATGAACAAACACGTGTCTCGAATGTGTTGAACCCATCGAGAAATTTGAACACACAGGACTTAAGCTTAGTATTGTTAAATGGAAAGGAAAAGAAAAGAAAGAAAAAAGAATTGCTGAGGGCTATACCTGTGTAGACATTCAACCCCATGATATTATGTCACAATATCATGAAATAAAATGAAATTATTGAATGTATTATTATGTGAGATGGACGAAGCGAAAAAACAAGTGAAAGAATTATATGAGAAATGAGAGTGATAAAAAGATATATGCGGGAAACACTTGAATACTCCGCCCTTGAGCGAAATTTAATTCCAAAAATATAATACAAATCAAATTCTTTTTTGTATTATAGAATATTATATTACCATGAAGTGACTCGTAATTTTTAATAACTTGGTGCTAAAACAATTTTATGTTTTATTCCAAAGAGAAAACAAATAATAATACCAAATGAAAAGAGATAAAAAAAACTAGCATGAAAATCAACAGTAATCATCTGCCAGAAAATCAAACTAGTCATTTTATTAAACTACCAAAAACTACCACTAAATATTATTAAGTTTACGAGAAAAAAAAATACAAAAACTTTCCTTCCACAAATTTAATCGTGATTGTGAAGAGAATATTGCAGAATAGAAAAAAAAACGGAAAAAAAATATGAATGTCTCATAGGCTTAAAAAAAAAGC
>CAJUYH010000740.1:0-11347 GCA_910591685.1 Galerucella tenella
TTTTAAAAACAACGTCTCTAAAACAAGCATATATCTTATTTATTTCTCAAGCTCTCACGATGGTATAAAAAAATAATATGTTTGAGAAACTTTCCATTTTCCAAGGTAAAACGAAAAAGTCCATTACTCACTTGATTTGCAATAAAGACCGTCTCCGTACGGCGGCGGTTTTATTAAATAAGGGAAAAAATTAAAAGTTTCAACCGTTAAATTTTCTCCACTTTTTTTGCGCTCGGCCACTAAACAATCGTAATCGACCGAGGGTGGTGCGTTTTTCAGAGAAAACTCGAGGGGTTACTTACGTTTTACGAGATTTAAAAAGCAGCGAAGCAGAAGTTTTCATATAAGTTTTCAATATCGGCGATATAAAGGGCTCTCGGAGAGCATTGTAACGATTTTTTATAATCAACACAGACCGGATTTTCCATGACTTTATGGAATCCTCTTGGAAAATTGAGACAGATACCAAATTACTTTATAGAAAGAAGACTAAATCTGAGTTTATAAGAGTTAAAACGTGGAAATTATCTGGGAAAAGCTTTTTCGGAAGTAACGTGTTTATGGGAAGTAAAGCAATTTGTCAGATAAAGGCTATTTCTTTTGTTAGAAATTTTTATTAACCACCAGTTCGATTTTCCAGTGTCACCACCACATAAATAGACCATTTATAACAAAATTACATCGGGAAAACTTTTAGATGGACAAAAATATAAGTAATTTCCCACGATCAGCACCAGTTGGCAGCAAATACTAAAATTTGGACCAAAAATAGTATAATATGCAACAATTGGGGAAAATTCAACTTTTCTCACGAGTGTGGAAGTTAGTGCCAGGAGCCCGAAGGGCGAGTGACGCAAACACACGAGTGAGAAGAGTACTTTCCCCACATGTTGCACACTATACTTTTTCAACAACTGCACAAATTTAAAGACTACAAGTAAAGCGAAAAAGCCTATTTTTCAATGTGATTGTAGAAAAAAGTTATTTTTCGGTCTACATGAATAAATATGGATACTGTAATCATTAAAATACCTAATTCCCACAACAATTTCAGCGAGCCCACCGCACGTATAAAGCAATAAGAATAATTCATTTTTATTGGTTCAATTTTCGTTTTCAAAACACAAAGCAACAAAAAACAAATTACTTTAAAAAAAATATATGACATACTGAATTGAAGCTACTGTAATTTTCTCTCGAGAATAGAGATGTACAATAGTGGTTGTTCTAATTTAACAAAGTAGCATTCTATACAGAAACATCTTTCCGGCTATGTACAAAAGTTAATTGGCTAATTAGCGTTATCTAGTTTCCAAAGAAAATAGAATACGCGTGAGAACCACCTTGCTTGTTTTGTTGTAATATTAAGTTCATTTATTTTTACTCATAATTAACTAAAAACACTAAAATTTTCCTTTTTCATTGTAAAAAATATATTATATAATCATACACCCTTATACCCTAAGCCCTAAGGTGTCGGGTTTGCATTTAATTCTCATATATAAATTTTTTTAATTCTTTCCTGTTTCTTGCCAATGTTCTTGCCTCTTCCCATGATTTACCTCTCTTTTTTAGTATATTACCCACTATTGTATTCCATGTTTGTTTCGGTCTTCCTTTTTTTCTTTTTATTTGTATTTTTGCCTCATATGTCCTTTATTTAACTTGTCTATTGTTATTCATTTTCTGAATATGTCCCCACCAGCTGAGTTGTCTTTGTTCTATAAATTTTAGTACGGGTTGGACACCTAATTCCTCTCTTATTTTTGTGTTTTTAATTTTGTCCATTCTTGTTGTTCCAAATGTTCTTCGCAAGTATTTCATTTCTGCTGCCTGTATTTTGCTTTTTTGTTTACTTGTAAGAGTCCAAGATTCGCATCCATAAGTTAAAACTGGTCGATATATTGTATTATACACTTTTACTTTTGTCTCTTTGGTGATTTCTTTTTTGTTTAGAAACTTTTGGTTCTTGGCATAGTATAGCTTAATTGTTTTCTCTATTTTTTCATTTATCTCTGCATCTTGTTTTCCTGTTTCGTCAAAAGGTATTCCTAATTATTTGAATTCTTTCACTTGTTCTATTTGTACATTATCTATTTTAATTTCTGTGTTGATCTTCTGATTTCCTATTGATTTTCATGCCTTCTTCCATAACATCTTTCCATATGTTCAAGTTCTGCTATTAGCACCACATCATCTGCAAAAACTCCTTCGGCTATCTCTACTATTTCTAAATTTTTATACCCAGCGAACATTTTCTTCACCTTCTGTTCGCTTTTTTTAATAATACTGTCCATATGTATATTGAATAGTGTTGGGCTCAGTCCCCCTCCTTGTCTTAATCCTGTGTTGTAATTAATCCCATTGTAAATAGTATTGTATTTAAATAGTTTATTATACACCAAGGTAGTGAAGACTAGTATTATTGACCGAGCACCAAAATAATTTATCTCGTCGTCTAACCGACATTGTACATTGTCTGTCTCCTCACCTCATCCATAGATCATGAACGCACTCCTTATGTCATCAATCATTTTTTGGGGAGCACGAATTTTAAATGATTGCCATTTTTATCCAAATAATTTCAATTTGATAAGTAATTTCAAGAATCAAATATTTTAAAGACAATCTATCGGGTATAGAAAGTTATGTTTTTGTTAAAACTATCCCTGGATTCTCAAAATACCTTGAATTTCCCCATTATAAAACTAGGTTAACAATAGATATTTTTTAATACGAGTGTTTCAATAAATGTGCTCGAACATTTAGATCGGATACACCACCAGATGTGGATTGGGCAAGGTAGTCTATTTCCTTGACCTCGATCACCAGACTTGACCTGTTTGGAGTTCTATCTATGGGATCGGTTGGAAAGGTTTGTTCATCAAATTTCGACAACAACAACATGAAAATACGGATACAAGAGACCGTTCTTAGGTGCCTATTCTGTAACTTGTCGTTATGCAACGACGTCGTTACGGTAACGATTTTTATGTTAACTATAATTTTTCAAAGTTAGATTCTGTAATAATGTCGTTGAGCTTAAATCTAGGGACAAAACACAACGATAATATTTTCACAATTTTATAAAGGTTGGTATAATTTTTGACATTTGTAGCTGTTTTGTTAGGTTAGGAAAGGATTTTTGATTGACATTCACGTAACTTTTATTATGGAAAAGGACAAAGTTAAAAGTCGGTCCATTAAGACAACAAGGTCACAATATATAATGTATTTGGATGAATTGAGTTCAAATGAAGCCTTCAGGGACAACAAATTGATCGGCTAACGTTAGATTGTGATGACCCATTTAAATAATCTACACCCACAGATTTTTGATAACTCCCATGAGCTAAGAAATGAATGGTTGTGAAAAACCTAACTATGGGAGGTGCTCTAGTATTACGACTACCATGATTCAAATAGAGTAACAAGTCCTGGAATAATTCATAAGCAGCTGCACTGTTTACTCGATACATCTGCCGGAACACTTCCTCAGGCAACTCAAAGGGGTTACTTCGGTCTCTTAAGACACGAAAATTAGTCCTTCGTGTCTGTCTGAAAATATTACATGTCTATAGCTTAGATTATTTTTCAACCCTTATATGAATTTATCTTCTGTTCAATTCATCCAAAACAATACGTAAACGTTGATCCATCTTAAATAAAATATGATCTTTGTATAAGGAACAATGTTTTTAAGATATTGGAAAAAACACAACAAACCTCTTAACCAAAGACTTGCTAACCCAATTACGACTGCTGCATAGCTGACGTTCGTCAACGACATAATATCAGCCATTTTGTCGTTATCTAACAGCGGTCGTTACGATACTGAATATATAAAGTCGTTCAGTAACGATAATCGTCCACGAACGACATCGTTACTGATTACAGAATAGGCCCCTTAGTCTGTCAAGAGCAAAAATTAATGAGTTTAATTTTAAAATTATTCAAAAATTATAAAATCTGACCAACCGGTAGAAAAAAAATGATGCGGTTGACGTTTGCTATCTAACTTTTAATATCATTTGTACTATTTCCCAATAAAGTAATTATAGTTAGTAATTCAAAATATCAAATAACACAATTACTGAATTGAAATGGTCTGAATTAATTGAAAATTATATTGAATATGCTTTGCCAATAAAGTTAAATCAATTTTCTTGAGAAAACACTTAAATTACCTGATGGTTGGAAGTTATTGAAATTCATTCAATTATAAAATAAATAAAAAATTGATATCGATTGAAGCTTTAATTGAAATACGCTCATTCTTTGGTGTATTCCAGATAAAGAACTTCCTTCACCGAATGCTTTGTATAAGAATGTTGAGGTGGAAGAATGAGATTAGGTTAAAGGAGGATGAAGATGAAGAATTCATCAGCTGAGCTTTCCAATATTTAATTTGACTTTAATTTACTGTTAATACATTTACAGCCATTATTCGAACAATTTCCTAATAATAATAATTCTTTTTCTTGTTGTAGTCACTCGCCCACAACCTCCTAGAAATCTCTCCCCATAACATCAACATTTCTCTGTAAATGCAATCGATTTATTTCACTTTTTTTTACATTTTTCCGATAATTGGAAAATTGCAGCTTGCAGCTAATTAAATTCGCAAACCCCTCATGAATATCTGGCAATTAGCGAATTTTATTAATGAATTAACGAGCTAAAAATCAATTAACAGATCTAGAACTCTAAAAAGGCCATCGGGAAAAAGCAGAGAAGCTAAATTCGTTCGGGTTCTTAAAAAAGTTATTTTAATAAAAGATATTCAGAATTCGTCTTTAGATTATTCACACTTCAATGGTTTTATTTAATCAAGAAGGTTATTAAAGTGATTGTTACAATTTAGTTGATAGTTTTTTTTGCTTTAACAATTATTCTGGAACCGTTGGCAATACTTGACAGTAAACACTGAAGTCTTCTTCATTTGGATAGGAAAAGTTTGCCATGATGCCTCTACAATATTTAATGGAAAATCGTTTTTTTTATCCACACTTAGGTCAATCTTCAAACAACTCGTTCAAACACACATTAAATTATCCTGATATATTACAATTTTCCTAAAATTGAGCACTAAAATACTGTACAGACAACGAAAAATTAATTCTAAATACACCTCAGGCACCCTTGGAGGTGAAGTAGCTTGAATTCACCCATTAATAATGTAGGAAGGCACTTTATAAGGATATTCCAGATGTGGGAACATATTAATTTACATGGGAAGGGCGTTGTGTGTCCAGTACATAAATTAAACTCCCGGATATCAAACAAAGTAGTTGGAAGCTGTCGGTGTTATCGAGTAATAAATTGACAGCTCCACATATACGAAAATGATAGTAATTGTCCTTAGAAGTGTAATTTGTTTTTGATGTAAGCAGGTCACATAGTTAATGATAAGTTTCACGCTAAAAGGTATTTTCTTCCTCTAAATACAGCGTTAGAAGTCAAATGCAAAGTTATTTATTCCTTAAAAAGTACCAAACATTCTTGACTGGCAACGCTGCTTTCATATCAGTTTGGTAGCTGGAACTGAACACACACTCAACGCTTATTGCGAACAATTATTATTCTCTCTGTTCAAGTAGTTCTTCTTATATTTTCTTTGTCGTACTTGTGTAAATCGTATGTCTCGAATAGACTATTCGCGATCTGTATATGAAACTCGATGAAGAATATATTTATGATAAAATTTTTGTGATACAAAATTACGAAAGAATTTTGGACATAAAGTGCTTTATGTGCGACATAAAGTACTAATGCAGCATTATCATAAATTGAGCGTAAATTGATTAGGAACTGTCAGAATGAAATTCCAACCAAAAGTTTGAGAAATTCTGTTGCTTTTCTGTAGAATCAATTGCGCCAATTATATTTAATTAAGATAAGAATATCCGGGATAGAGAATCCTGGGGAAAAGAGACGAATACACAGCCTCATGGGACCGTCTGGTTCACAGATGGCTCATGCTCTGGTGATAGAGCAGGGGCTGGAATTTACTCTAGGAACCCAAGGACACAAATCTGTATCTGCATATCAGGCATACGCTATCTTGGAATGTGCGCAGATAAACCTCGACAGAGGTTATCTGGATCGACGTGGCCCACTCTGGTTTTGAAGGCAACGAAATGGCGGATGCACTTGCTGCGGAAGGGGGGCAGCTCCTTTCTGCGGCCCGGGCCCGACCCTCGGTCTAACAAAACAAACAATACGCAAGCAGACGTGGAAGTGACTAAGGAACCAGCACCTCGCTCATTGGAATGCTCTGCAGGGTCATAGACAATCCAAACTTCTACTGAAGGGATGGACTGATGGACACGCTGGGGCAGCTATTGAACTACCAAGGAGTATGTTGAGGAAGATAGCAGGACTCCTAACAGGGCACTGCTGTATGAGGAAGCACCTCTACAACCTAGGAGTAGAGGAAAGTTCCTTATGTAGTGGTTGCGGCATGACTGACGAAACGTCAATCCATGTTTTCTTAGAGTGTCCACACTGGGCTGTATTACGCAGGCAGATCTTCGGAGTCCCTGTCATGGCCCCTGGAGACACAAGCAGGCATCCACTGAAAAGGTTGTGGCCTTTATTGAAGGGCACGGCTTCATGGATGTCTAGGTAGTAGGAATGGCACAATGGGCCCGCCAGTGGCCTAAGTGCCGCAACCTCGGCTTGAGTTTGTCTAGGTCAAGGCTCGCCTGCACATTTAGTAGTAGTGGTAGATAAGAATAGCATAAGATGGCGAAGCAACTAAATAAAGTATAGAGTTGTACATTAAAAAAAGTACTTGTATCTTCTATATTATGCAAGATATAATTGAAATTTCCTAAGTTCGATCCTGTAGCACATTTGCATCTTTTACAATACCATTTACCGTGGAAAAAAATAACCAGATTCACTCTATACCTTAAAGATTAATAAGGAAAGAACTTGTGAATACTATAAATTTTATAAACCACATTTTCAAACATGTCCCACTCTAATCTTCTTCAATGAGTAATTATCCAAAAAGTACAAGCTCCCAGGGCTCAAGTATCATCTATAGTTTCAAAGTTTGTTAAAATTGCAAATTGGCTCGGCTTCTTTTAGATTTATGATGTAACTTGATCCTATGTGAAGTGAAGTTGTACAAACTTTGGTAAACCGAAATTCAGTGTGTTAGACTGAAATATCTACACTTCATATCAGGTTAAATAAAGCTCTCACAGACTTGCCAGTTTTGTAATGTGAGTGGATAATCAATTTAATAGATATCTGGCTATACACTGGTTGATCGGTATGCCAAAATAGCTTCAATTTCTGCCTCAACCACTCCTCATAACCAGATTTGCGAATATGTAACCCATAAGTAAAAATAAACAACTTATATTTTTGGTAAACACTTTGTTTTGGACCAAATGGATTCTTTGGTTGCAATATTAAAGAGACTTGATGATTCCCAGTGTCCAAAAGAAGGTAGAAGGCAGAGACGCTGGAGAGGTGGGACCAGAGAGGAAGTACCAACAGGAATTGATGGAGGAGGAAATGGAGAGAAGGTGGTGTCCAAGAAGGTAGGAAGTAGAAAGCAAAAACGCTGGAGGAGTGCGACCAGAGAGGAAATACAGGAATGGATGGAGGAGGAAATGGAGAGAAGGTGGTGTCCACGAAAGTGGAAGGTGGAGGGTAGACACGGGGGAGAGGTGCGACCAGAGAGGAAGTACAGGAATGGATGGAAGAGGAAATGGAGAGAATGTGGTGACCACGAAAGTGGAAGGTGGAGGGTAGAAACGGGAGAGAGGTGCGACCAGAGAGGAAGTACAGGAATGGATGGAGGAGGAAATGGGGAAAAGGTGGTGTCCAAGAAGGCGGAAGGTGGAAGGCAGAACGCTGGAGAGGTGCTACCAGAGAGGAAGTACAGGAATGGATGGAAGAGGAAATGGAGAGCAGGTGGTCTCCAAGAAGGTAGTAACGTTGGAGGGGTGCGACCAGAGAGGAAGTACAGAAATGGATAGAGGAGGAAATGGAGGGAGGGTGGTGTCCAAGAAGGTAAAAGGTGGAAGGTAGAAGGCAGAAACGCAGGAATGGGTGGAGGAAGAAATTGAGAGAAGTCGGTGTCCAAAAAGGAAGAAGGAAGAAACGCTGGAGAGGTGCAACCGGAGAGAAAGTACAAAAATGGATGGAGGAGAAAATGGAGAGAAGGTGGTGTCCAAGAAGGTAGAAGGTAGAAACGCTGGAGGGATGCAACCAGAGAGGAAGTACAGGAATGGAGAGAGGAGGAAATGGAGAGAAGGTGGGAGGAGTAAAGGGGCGCGCTAAAAGGAGCGATTGGGAGCAGGAGAGATTCGGGGAGGTGAACCACTTCTTGACGCAGGTGTTCACTGGACATGAGTAGGAACTTGGTTACCTCCACAAGATTGGGAAACGAGAGATTGGAGTGTGCGTGAGGTGTGAAGTGGAGGATGATGTGGGACATGTATTTAGATGCTGGAAGAACGAGGAAGTTCTTGAGAAATTGGAGAAGAAGCTAGGGGAGGCTGTGTATTGGGAAAACATGGTGGATATAATGTTGAGGGGCGAGGAGGAATGGATGTAGATAAGTGGCATAATGGAGAGCATAATTAGGAAGAGAGTAGGACACGATATGGCAAGTGTCCAAGAAGGCAGTTTGTTCAAAATTGTACAGTTACTGATGGTAATTTCAAAAAGTAGCTACCATATAAAGCTGTTCTCGTATCTTTTTGGATATTGGAATAGAATTCGACGAAGCGAGAGATATCGGCGACAAATCAAATGACCATAAATCATTTGAACGGTGTTTAAAACGACAATAAATTAGCTCGTGATAAATCGCTTTCTCGGGGTTGGCTATCTGACTAGCGTCTTTTCTATGAATAAGGGATGATTGATTATTCCATCAAATTGTATTTGGAACTAAAGGGAAATTTTTGATGTAGCGAAGGTAATACGAATTTAAATCCACTTTTTTCCAGATAAAATTTTTAACAGTTTACAGTTTCACTTTGTTGTACAATCGTTCTCTCAAAGAATCTTCTTGATGAGGGTATTTATGGCGATCTAGAACGTTGTTGTAGGTTTGGGGATCGCTAACCGTAAAAACAAATTGTTACTTTCAATAGTTGACCCATTCCTTCAACTGCGTATCCCCGTTTAATACAATTTCGTTTAATTAAATGAAAAAATGTACTGGGTGCGCAGCGCTCAGGGTCTTAATGGACTGCGGAATGACCTTCATTATTTCCTATTTACCCTGTTAAGTATGACATATTTTTTTAATCAGGCTCAAGGCTTGAAAAAGAGTTTCCAAATTGTCAAAAAAATGTTTTGAAAATGTTATCATTAATAATAAACAACTCATTTCCCAAAGGGTAGTTTCTGTCTTGGAATTTAATAAGGAGAACACTTTATCTTAAACTTTACACAACTATGCCCTCAGGCATTATACCAAAGCATTTTATCTTCAACTAGACTTAGTTGAAATATTATATAGCAGAGATAGATGTGGGAGATTTGGAAATATAGTCACATAATTAGTTTGTGCTTCAAATATATTGTAATAGATGGCGCACAATACGTGTAAATGCATACTTCTGTATCTGTAAGATTTTGAAGGGTGCTTAAACTTTTCAAGGGAGTGGTCTTTTATTAGGTCAATCATAGCCGACGCCGACAGACCAATGAAAGTTCCAGGTCCCAGGAGTTTTTGGGAGGCTGCTTTTCTGGCTAGTGAGTCGGCAATGTGGTTACCTTTCGATTTACTCTGGCCCTTGATCCAGCCTAGAGTGACTTCGTTGTTGCTACAGGGACAGGTGATAGATGTGATACGTGGTCTGTTCAGGGCTAGTAGTGCTTTTCTACTATCCGTTAGGATGTGCATTTTATTACCTGTGGTGTTTCTTTTGGAAATCTCTTTTGCGGCAATGTAGATAGCAGTGAGCTTTGTTTGAGCAGCACTGACAATACAGCCCATCGCCCATTCAATATTTAGATTCAGAGATCTGGAGTGAATTCCACATCCTGAGCCCATAATGGTGTTAGAGCCATCCGTGAAGATGCGAATTGCGCCTTCTTCTGATGTGTCTTGTGTATGCATACATAGATCTGGTGCAATTGTAACATCTCTGACGAATACTGAACAAAATTAATGGAATAAAAATAATAGATAATCTATAAAAAGCATTCCTAGTCTGCAACTGATAAAGCTTGAATCTCTCTTTGGAATCAACATAACTAGTTTCATCTAGTGGTCGATTCCAAAACCATCATGGAGTATATTTCCCAATTACAGCATCTTAATTCAATTCAGCTTGTCCCAATTGAAATATAATTTTCCAATTTCGAGCTTAAAGCCGTAGCACCATTTCCAAAGGCAATGGAAAAGTACAGATTGTCTTTAAGCACCCAAGCTTAATTTAATTCTGTTCGGGCAGCCGCTTCAACCCCTTGAGTTGAAAGGCTAATTACTTTTTCCAATGATGAACCTCTTTTGGTATGAGTTTGGTGTATACACTTTTGGGCCATGCAATAGGCAAATTTTTATGTATTTTTATGTACAGTTTAATTCATCACAAGCTGCACGTAATATTAAATGTTAAATCTTTTAAGGACAACTTGGGAGGTGAATATTTGGTGCATCATAATGAAGATGGAATGAATATATTTGCGTGAAAGAAGAGGTATGAGGTTGGGATGCTGAAGGCAAGCGAAATTTTAATAGCAACATGATGAATGATGATGTTATCGGAGATTTGCTTTCTCATAAATATACTAACGCGTTAGAAATTATACAATCACTAGAATATGGATATTTTAGCGTTAGATAGTAAATCAATCTTTCTGACAACCTGATATACTGCGGATAATTTTTTGGATGTAATAAAACTCCAAAATAAACTTCTAATACGACTTATTTCAAATTTTCCAGACCTCTAGAAAGAATTATATATATTTTTTAATATTATTAATATAAACATCTTCCCTACCACTCACTTTCCTTTGGACTGGTATCGTTCCTGAGGAAATATTTGCTCACAGAACAACTGCAAACAGAGGAATAGTCATATTTCAACTCAGCCATTCACTCTACAACGCGTTTATACCGAATGTGAATTTTCTCAGAGGTTGGTAGAAGAGATAATTGATATTCGAGAACCGGAAACAAAAAATGTCCATTTTTCACTGACAATGTTTGGTTTTTCGTTAATGGTATCTGAGATTAAGTGAGTTGTCATATTTACACTGAAAATAGTTGGGTTGAGTATCAGTGAATTTTCTTTTAAAAACAATCAGGCTGTTTATTTCATATTATATTATTGATATCAATAATATCAATATATTCTTT
>CAJUYH010000740.1:16347-27677 GCA_910591685.1 Galerucella tenella
TTATTTCATATTATATTATTGATATCAATAATATCAATATATTCTTTCGCTGTAAACATTCTCAGGTTATATATTTGCATTTTTGCATCTTTTGGGACCAATTCTGGAAGTAGTCATTTAAAATAGAGTTTTTTGACCCCTCCTTCTCATCATCTTCTAGGTAAAATACTGGAAAATGATACGCAACGCACGTTGAACAAACAGATTTTTTTCAGGTGACGCAGATTCCTTACTCACTATATTTAAGCCCCTTTTAGCTGGAAAAATTATATAGTTGGTTATAACAAGCAGATATGCCAACCCCGTTTATAACTTAGGAGTGTAATTCATTGTCTGTCGTGGCATATAGCACGAGAAGTAGTTGTTTGTTCTTACCGAACGGTCTACTCTTTAAAAAGTTACAATGACTGTTATTAAGAAAAGTTAATAATCAAATTTGGTTAGATTCAGTTACTTTTTTGCTTTAAAACCCATCTAGACACCCCAATGCTACTATCTGAGAAATAGCCGAGTTGATAACAGCCAAAGTGGCAAAGTAAGTTTGGTAAAAGTTTATTTTTAGTTAAATTTTATTTTAAAACGAAACATTTTCTCGGATTCTAAGAGAAAGTTTGTAAAATAGGCCAGTATGGAACTCTGAACACTATAGAATTATTTTCAATGTATGTGGGATGATATAGTTTATATTATATGAAAAACTGGCTTGAAAAATCGCGAAAACTAAAAACGGAAATCTAGTGAAAAATCGAATCTGCGATTTTCCGGGAACTGTCAAGGTTTTCCGGGAATTTCCCAGGTTTTTCAAGAAATTTCCCATGTCTTTCAGGAATTTTCCAGGTTTTTCAGTAATGATCTTGACTTCCCCACGAATTTTCCGGGGATTTTCAAGATTTTCTAAGGATTTTCCGAGAATTTTACAGGATTTCAGCGAAAATTCTGATCTGAAATTTTACAGAAATTTTCCAGGTTTTCCGGGAATTTCCCAGGTTTTCACACACACTACCTATAGAATTATTCTTAATTTATGTGGGATGATATATAGTTTATATTAAATGAAAAGCTGGTTCGAAAAATCGCGAAACCTAAGACCGTAAGCCCAGCGAAAATTCCTATCTGCAATTTTACGGAAACTTTCCAGTTTTTCCGGGAATTTCTCAGGTTTTCCAGGAAATTTTCCATGTCTTTCAGGAATTTTCCGGGTTTTTCAGTAATGATCTTGACTTCCCCACGAATTTTCCGGGGATTTTCAAGATTATTTAAGGATTTCCCAAGAATTTTCCAGGATTTCAGCGAAAATTCCGATCTGCAATTTTACGGAATTTTTCCAGGTTTTCCGGGAATTTCCCAGGTTTTCCAGGAATTTTCCAGAAATTTCCCATGTTTTTCAGGAATTTTCCAGGTTTTTCAGTAATGATCTTGAGTTCCCCACGAATTTTCCGGGGATTTTCAAGATTTTTTAAGGATTGTCCGATAATTTTCCAAGATTTCAGGATGTTTCAAAGTGCCACTATAGTGGATTTTCATAATTTTTTAAGGATTTTCCGAGAATTTTCCAGAATTTCAGGATATTTAAAAGTGCCACTATAGTCCCTTCGATAATTGAAGTAAGAACTTCATTATTTATTAAATAAAACTTCTGAAAACTCTCAGCATAACTCTTTATAAAACAATTCTCCATACTTCTTGATAAGTAAAATAATGTACAAAGTTCACAGGGTTTATAAAGTAAACAATATTTCGCAGATGACTTGAAATGCGATTTTTAACGAAACAAAATGATATTAAAGGTGAATCTTTTATAAACTTTTTAATATGATTGAATAACTTCATTTCTCAACATATTTGATATTCGATCCTTATAAGAGAATGGAAATAAAGTGAGTTAACTTTCCTCAGTATGCAAACTCTATTCGACAGGTTTTAAATAAGGATCTGACAAAGAAAAAAGAATCAATACGGTAGGAGGAAGTATATTTAGTAGAGAAGTGAAGATGAAGTGAAAAAATTTGCTCCTAGATATGTAGTTTCTCAAAATGCATTATTAGATAGTTGATTAGGCATTTTAGGTTAGGTTAGAAAATATTTAAAGCTAATATAACTTAATTCTGACCGAATGCATGGAAAACCCGTGATTTGAAATCTATCGAGATGTGGGAGAAGATTTTCCTTGCTGTGGACGGTCATCAACGTCTCAAATTGACTTAAGATAGTCAACACTGGCTGAAAACATTCTAGAGCGAGTCAATTCTGAATTCTCATTCATAGAATGCATTGTAAATGATCTTTGGTCCATTTTGGAAGTCAATAAGAAAAGGAATTACTGCCAAAATTGAGGAATATTTTTTGGGTGTTTGAGAGAGCAAATTTGGATGGAATTCCAATCACGATCAGTACTAATTTCACAAGGTAATGAGTGTGGACGAATTTGTGGCTTAGAACTCAACACATTTCATTGAAAAACTATCCTAATAAGATTTTCTTTGGAAATATGCCACTAACGTTACATTTTCAGGAATTTAATGATAAAAAATTAAATATGGAATCTGGAGAAGAAAGATTCTTGATCTTGTCATCTTTACTGATATATAAAAATATTTCAATATTTCTAAATCATATAAAATTCTGTCTTTATATTTTACTTTGTATCTGCCATTCTTTTTTTCATAAATACCTGTCTGTTAACGAGATTTATTGATATGCAGATTTGAAAAAATATATGGAAACGGAAAATGGGACGTGAAAAAAGCCAATTACAATAACAAGGACTAAAAATAACCTTTTTTGTGTAAAATCAGGCGCACAAATATATACATACACTAATTGGTTTTGGAATGTGAAAAAAATTCATATTCATTCATAGCATGTCGTACATTTGAGAGTAAAAAAGTAAAGTGGTTAATTATTATTTTATAGCCTTTGAATTTAATTGAGTCCTGTCTGTAATATAACACTATAAAAATATTAGTATAGTACTTTTTATTTTGTTAGTCAATCGGTCTTTAGGAATGTCATTTTTTTCAAACCCTTTTTTTGTATAGCTCTTTATACGATCTGAGAAACTGACTTGACTTTACTTAGGCTTCAGATGCAATGAGAGCATGAAACTTCCTGGATCTACCGTGCAAAGCCTCACTATACCTCCCAAGCCAAGTAGCAATTTAAATTCTATATACAGTGCTTTTCAGATAAAAGTATCCACCTTTAATAACTTTTGTAATACTGGTATTTAGAAAAAATCCAAAAACACGTCAATTTATGTTGGAAGGGGCAAGCATTATGGCTTATTTAAACTTACTGGAAAATCCACCCCCTCACCCCTAGCAGCATCCCCTTTATTTTTTTAAATTACTTTTCAAATTTTTTATGTAAAATTTGGATACTCCTCTTTGAGCTGATTTCAAAAATGTATAATACTTGTGGGTTAAAGAGGTTAGTTTATGAGATAAACAATTTTTCTTTTAAGAGCACAAATTTTACTTAGTTTTTACTTTCACCTTATTTGCCTGTACTAAAATGGGTTGTACAACAGTTCAAACTCTTTAATCTTTTTAACTGTGCTATTTATTCTACTTAAAAAATCCAAACAACAAAAAACTCTACTTTTCATTAAAGTTTGACATTGTCAACTAGAATTTGTAGTCACTATTGATAGTGTAATTTGATACATTATTTATTTTGTTTCTCTGAAATGGTTTACTCTTTGCAAGAAAGAATTGAAATTGTAGGTTTATACTACCAAAATAATAATTGTGCAAGAGCTGCTGCAAGAATATTTAACGAATTACATGACGGAAGACATGCAACTCATAAGTATGTAATTCAACTGATGGAGAAATTTACCACAACAGGGTCTGTTTGCAATAAAGTGCATAAGCTAGAGGGACTCGTAAATAACGAAGCAATCCAAGTGGCAATTTTAGGGCAAGTCAGCTTAGAGGCTCAACAACCCCAATCGTTGTCAACAATAAGTAGAGCGATCGGTGTTTCATCTTCTACAGTTTTCCGAGTTCTACATAAATTCAAGTACCACCCATACAAAGTTAAGTTAAGTTGGTGCACGAGTTGAATGAAGATGATTTTGATCGTCGTCTAGAGTTTTGCGAATCAATGACGCAAATTATCAATAACAATCCACAATTGTTAAACAATATTTGCTTTTCTGATGAATGCTCATTTTCATTAAATGGCTTAGTAAGTAGGCATAATTGTAGATATTGGGCTGAAAGTGATCCACATATTATGCGTGAATTCCATACACAACATCCCCAAAAGTTAAACGTTTGGTGTGGTATCCTAGGTGACCACATTGTCGGACCTTTCTTCATCAACGGAAATTTAAATGGTGAATCATATCTTGAGTTACTCAGGGAAGGGGTTGACCCACGTATTACAACAATAATAGAAAATGATGATAACCTTTCCGAAGATTTACTAGTATTTCAACAAGATGGAGCTCCCCCACACTATGCTATGCCTGTCCGACAATTTTTAAACGAAACATTCCCCGCTCGTTGGATAGGTAGAAGGGGGCAGATGGCAGATGGGCAGTGGCCACCTAGGTCACCGGATTTAACACCCCTAGACTTCTTTTTATGGGGGTATTTAAAAACAAAAGTTTATGCTACCCAACCAGAATCTCTGGATGATTTACGAGAGAGGATAGAAAATGAATGTCGACAATTAAATCCAGCCGTATTAAGCAATGTCAGAGAGGCATTTCAAAATAGATTATGAAAGTGAATGGTACTCATTTTGAACACTTATTGTAACTTCATAATAAATAGCACAGTTAAAAAGATTATAGAGTTTGAACTGTTGTACAACCCATTTTAGTACAGGCAAATAAGGTGAAAGTAAAAAATAAGTAAAATTTGTGCTCTTAAAAGAAAAATTGTTTATCTCATAAACTAACCACTTCAACCTACAAGTATTATACATTTTTGAAATCAGCTCAAAGAGGAATATCCAAATTTTACATTAAAAATATGAAAAGTAATTTAAAAAAATAAAGGGGATGCTGCTAGGGGTGAGGGGGTGGCATTTCCAGTAAGTTTAAATAAGCCATAATGCTTGCCCCTTCCAACATAAATTGACGTGTTTTTGGATTTTTTCTAAATACCAGTATTACAAAAGTTATTAAAGGTGGATACTTTTATCTGAAAAGCACTGTATATAATAATAATAGAAATAAAGAGTCCTTGAAACAACACTTTTCGACTATTATACAACAATTCAGTCTTCTTAGAATTTCATTTTGCTAGTTGGGCTAATAAAAAAGAAGAATGACCCCAAAGTCTTATAAGAGTTCTCAGGTAATAATTTATTATTCGCCAAAAAAATAGATACGACCCTGTGACATCTGATACTTTTACGGCTTTATTGCACATCATTATCCTATCCCAGATCAGGTCAATTTCTTAGTTCGTGAAATAAACTATACTTTAAAATAATCAATGAAGGAAAATTTCGCGCTTTCCAAGTCTGGAAACTGTTTCTGACAGAACTAGTATGATTTGTGTTCAATTCAAAATTTCTTAATCCTCGGCTTTGACGATTAACGACAAAAAGGGGATTGACATTCATCATAACCAACGCTACTCCCGTTTTGATCCATAACCGGGTCATTGGGGGGATATATATAACGTCACCGAGATTTCTGTATTAAAATTCTCGACTTGAAGCTTGCGTGCCACTCATACTTTAT
Source organism: Galerucella tenella (assembly GCA_910591685.1). Classification (NCBI taxonomy): domain Eukaryota; kingdom Metazoa; phylum Arthropoda; class Insecta; order Coleoptera; family Chrysomelidae; genus Galerucella; species Galerucella tenella. The sequence goes on from CAJUYH010000740.1 coordinate 22,052, forward strand.
TCGGTCTTTGAGGATTTATATTGCTTTAGAGATATAACAAAAATGGTGAGACATTTTATATCATCTTTTCATAATTAAAAAAAGTTTACTTCAATTGCAATGGAACAGCTGAAGATGACTGCAAAAGATTTGATGGAAACATCATTAAATATAATGAGATATAATTCCTCTTTATTGTTATTTTAAGTTCGCCTATGGCTGGAATAAGCCACGATCGGTAGAAGCCCTTGAAGGGTTTTCTTCGCTTTTAGAACCAAATTAACTCAATCGAAAGGCAGATTTTAATCTTAAAAGTCCTTAAATGTATTATCCCTCCGAAAATACTATTTAATCCGGTCAATTTGGTTTTATCAATATTCCTGTTTATGGCACGTTCAAATTTTGGAGAAAATATAATATACAGTGTTACCCATTTTATTTTGGAAGCACCTCCGTAAAATACGCATTTCTCGACCGATTTTGTTTTAATTTTTTTTGTTAGATTCTGTATTAAAAACAGTATTTTGGCACAAATTTTCATATATAATACCACGAGAGTGAAAATTTTGTCGGCAAATTTTTTCGATTGTCATGAAAGTTTGTTGCTTGGCAATTTTGCAAATGACATTTTCGGATTAAATGTCATGAGCAAAATTACCTGAAAGCAACAAACTTGAATACGAAAAGAGAAAAATTTTACCTTACAAAATTTTTAATTGAGTGGAAAAACTAAAAAATCATATGTTTAAACGTTTTATTTATTGCAAACTTCAATTATACAAAACCAAAAAAATAATAACATTATGAAAAAAAACTACTTATTTATGTAAAAAGTACAATTATTATAATTGTACGTTGTAGCATTATTTTGGGGATTGTTTTGCATCATAACCTGTGATGAATTTAAGTTAGAAACTGAGGATTCCTTTTCTTCATTTTTATTTTCTCGAAGGTTCTCTATAAGTTGGAAATGGTGTTCTTCATTTAATTGTAAATATGGTTTCAAAGAATCGGCAGAAGAATGTCCCGTAAGCTTAATTACTTCTTGTTCACCAACTCCTTCTTTTGCTAATGCAGATATTGCAGAAGCTCTATGTGAATGATTGGTTTTTTTATTTTTTTTGTGTCTATACCAATTGTTTCTGCCGATATTTCCGTCCACTTTGAAATAGTATTAATTCCCAATGGTGAATTTTTGTACCAAATTCCTTTCTCCCAATATGGATGTACTGTTAAAAATAATCTTGTTGCTGTTAGATAAGGATTGTATTCTCTTTTTTCAATAATTTTTAAAAATAAACGAACGGGACACAAATTGTTGTTAGCATTATTTCTTACCAGCCACTTACTGCCAGATAAAGCTTTTGATCCTCCTTGTGTCGTTTTGGAAAAGATTGGATTATATTCTACCCTGCCAGTAAAATTACCTTTATTATCATATTCTTTTTAAAGTAATTAATATCACAATTAGCAGCTTCATTTCCACGCCATGCTAATTCAAACGAACATAAATGAAAAAACTTTTTTTGTAACCCATCAGGATTATCTTCAGAATAGCTTTCTACCATTTCCATTAATTCTTCTTCTTTGGTAAACGCGTTAGAACTTCTTTTTCTGGTTTCAGGTTCAGCCTGAAGCTTTTTACGTTTTGTGTCGTATTCCAAAGTGTTTTCACACTAGATTCAGTATAATCAGTTCCATCTCTTTTTTTCATGTTAAAACCATAATCTTCAAGAATTTTTGCTATAAATTGCTCAGAAGTATCTTTTTCTAACGTATAATTACGTGCGTTCAGAAACATTCTAAACTGTTCCCACGCAGAATTTTTTGTCTTCATTGTATTTCGCGGTATACTTTGCTTAATTGTACTCAATATTTCATTTATTGAAATATTTCCAAATCTTGTATTATTCATGTTAATAATACTTATTTAAATTTTCGAAACAGTTTTAATAATTTTTAGACAGTTAAATAAATAAATAAACAACTTAGTTTCCTTAGAAACCACTAACAAAGATTTTTTATTGAATTTTATCACAAAGTGATAGAATTTTATACACATAGATTTGATATATTAAACGTCAAAAAATTGGCGCGACAAGACAAAAAATTGTTCAAAACCTTCAAATTTTGTAAGTTATCAATTTACTCTAGTGAAATAGTCAGTAATATTTTACGTAGAATGTTGAAAAATTTTTGGAATGGCAGCATGGTAAACAAAAACAAGGACTTGAACATATTGCACAGTAAAAATTCGACGTCGACCAGTGACCAAACGTATTCAAAAAAAATTGCAGGCAATAAATTTTAATGACAGTATTGTCATAGACTACTTTGCCAACAATCCAAATTATTGAGCAAAATTTCACATTACTTTCAGAAGCTATAACTCCCAGAAGGTATGTTTGAGTTCTAGTTTTTGTTTACCATGTTGCCATTTCAAAAGTTTGTCTACATTCTACGTAAGAAATTAATGAAAATACCACTTTTTCCAAATTCATGTTGTAATAACTTTGTCGTTAATAAAATTTTTTCTATAAAATATTGCTAGTTTACATTTGTGATGATTCTGAATCCAGTGGTATAGTTATATTTAAAAAAAAATGCCCAATGTACTTTTGTCTTTTTTGGCAAAGAAAAATTAACATAAAGGGCATTGAAAATAGTGATTGAGCTATGCAAATTTGTGCCAAAATATTGTTTTTGATTCTGAACTTAACAAAAAAAATTAAATCAAAATCGGTTGAGAAATGCGGATTTTACAGGGGTGCTTCCAAACAAAATTGGCCACACTGTATACAGAGTGTCTTAAAAAGTTTTAAATGGGTGATAAAAGTTTCACGGAATCCTTGGAAATAACCATAATTGAGAATCCTGTAAGAAACAAAACGTGTTTTTTCTTTTATAAGACTAATTCACGTATTCATTTCATTCGAAAATGCGTTTTTTATAAAAAAAAATAACTGTCTATACTCACAACCAGATTTCCCTTTCTGCCTGATCAACATATTTTTTCTCAAAATTTTTTAAAAAAAAAGTTTCTGCCTTGAAATAACGAATGCCAAGGAGAACGTTTGTTTTTTGTCTCTCTTCCTCTGTGAAGCAACTAACAGAGCGAGAAGCTATTACAAATATTGCTTGCTCATGTTACGTATGAGAGATAATGTGGATCATCCCACAGTTTTTCCAAAAATTTTCAATTTAATCCAAAAGTTTGCTTTCGTCTAATATTTCAAATTTGCCGCGCGCCCAGTAGTGCCACTTTCAGCATCACTAGCGGAGGTTTTTGGAAGCTCTAACCCAGTACTTGAGAAGTTACATTTATTCATGTCTCTTCCATTTTTAACAGCAAAAAAATACATTCCATTTTTATTCTGATGATAGATACGTTTATAATCTGATGAAATAGTCCGCGCTCTATCTCCAACACCAATTATTGTCAGTTCAGCAGAGAAAATAGTAAATTATATGAGTTACTTTCAATAATTTCATTTGAATTCAAATTATCCAACTAATTTTTCCTTTATTTTCCCATTTTTTACTCACATAATAAAAATCTCGTTGCCTGCACGCGTTTTATTTACGACCTAACAACTTATTTCATAGCCTTACAAAAATGCGTAGAGGGCGATTTTCACCATCTCAAGAAAATGGTGCAGCCCTTATAGACCCATATTTTTGTATAAACGGTTTCAGAGTGGAAACATTTCTCGTGAATTGGTATAGATCAACATAATTCTGTACAGGACGATGAAACCTTTTTAAATTTACTAAGTGTACCTTTTTAACAAAAGAAACATCTTGTTGCTCCAAAATAATTCAATAAAAATATATTAATTTCACTCACCAATGCCCACGATGATAGTGCTGATCCTGAGAGGAGGATTGTTCTGTGAAAAAGACCCTGCATAACCGTCGGAGATATCATAAGAAAATTTATACAAGCGGCTCCCGAACCATGTCCTGCTAACGTCACGTTGTTAGGATCACCTCCAAAAAGTGCTACGTTTTGTTGCACCCAATGCAGAGCTGCTATTTGATCCATTAGACCGTAGTTCGCTACCCTAGCTTTGAGATGAGGAGCGGGGTTTGCGTTTAGAAAACCTGAAAAAAAATAATGTATCCATTCACCCTGTATATTTTACACAAAGTTGGGTAAATATTATCGCTGAACAAATGCTTTAGAATAAAATGAACAAAGCGAAACATATTCACGGAGTGTCTATAGAAACATTTCTATTTTAAACTTTTCGAATGTATAACACAAATTCGAGCAGACTATCTGACTCTTGTTCGTTCCTATAATTCACGAAATGTAAAGTAAAGTTCATGTTTCAATTTAAAATATCACTGGTCGTTGGTACTTTTCGTTTTATAGGAATGGAAAATGAAAATTGGGTTTTGAGCTTCGTTTTTAATTGATACGTTCCAAAAGTGAGATTGTCAACATCTCCCAGTTTCAGTATAAATTACTTAACACGTTATTTTTCCACAACATCCCCATTTTCTTGGTTTAACCAGCATCTCGATGAAAATATTCATAAATGCGCCGCTTTAGCCTACAACATGCGCCGCTTCACATGCATGCCCTAACCTTGAAAAGTGAAATATCTAAAAAATGTCTGAAGAGTCAAAGTCTACCCCTTTACCATCTGAGTTCAAGCTCGCTGACATGGAGTGTGTTCTGCCGCTTCCTCTTCTAGGGGACAAAGCTGCACATATCTTCGTTTGACAATCCCATTAGCTTCAAATGCCTATTGAGCTTACAATGCTCCGTTACCAGACCCACTACCGATTTGACAGTTCTCCTATCTTTGGCCATCAGATCTGCTGTAAATTGTGATGAGGCTAACAATCATCTAAGGAAAGATAGTGAAGATTGTCGAAAATATCCTCTGTAATGAATGTACTATCTGCAATCATCCTGAGACTAGAAGCTTTCCTTGGTGCTATGAATAGCACCAAAACGGAATCTATGGAAGTCTTTGATGATCTCTTTCTCCTTTAGAACTTTTTGGAAGGGCGGAAGCAGTGATGGTGATCCTCTGGTTGATATCAGCAGGTATGTGGATCACCAACAATCTTGGAGATGAACTTAAACTTCAAATTAGTTCGAGACATTTGATGACTGAGAGATCTGGTCACTATAGCCTAAAAGAACATCTATACACAATGGAGAAGTTAGTTGAGCTAGTGATCTTTATGAAGTTTCAAGGAAACGTTGGGAAAAATATTCAGCACAACTCGAGCGAATGAATGCTTAACGCATTTCTCCGACTCTCAAATCATGGGGTACTATTCGGCTTCTTCACTTATCAACTTATCAACTCATCAACTCATCAACTCATCAACTCATCAACTCATCAACTTATCAACTTATCAACTCATCAACTCATCAACTCATCAACTTATCAACTCATCAACTCATCAACTCATCAACTCATCAACTTATCAACTCATTCTCTTTACTTATCATTTGAATCATCCAATAACATTTTAGAGGGAAAAAAATGCAGCATAACCTAGATTCTATGGCGTGAGCCTTTTCTTGATGATTTGCCTTAGTTTATGTTTAAGCCTCTCTGAAAAAAAAACGAAAAAAAAAAACGAAATCCATTCTCATTTGTTTTTTATCCAAAAGAGAAAG
>CAJUYH010000740.1:27687-44821 GCA_910591685.1 Galerucella tenella
TTCGACAAACGGCATTATTACTATTGTAGACTCGTGCGATTCCGGATGGTTTAGAAAAGCGATACCGAAACGTTTCTAAATTAATTATTATTGGGTTAAAGCTTTACGAGGATTAGTAGTTTGTATTATCGATAATAGACACACAAATAGATAGTGCTTAAACAATAATACTATACGGAGTGTCCCAACATGCTGCTTGAATTAATGTTGTAGATTTTGCTTTTGCATCACTATATCGGCCCGGGTTCGATTCCCGGCCGAAGCATATGAATATCGCTGCTTCGTAAACGAGAGTGAGACTCAGGAGAGAGCACACGCACGCAAGCAAGGCACATAACGAAGCAACGTTACGTAACGGTCAGATCTTTTGCGTCGCGACCCCCGGTCGCTTAAACATAACCTGACGTAAAGAACTAAAGATCCAAAAGTTCCGATAAGGAGCAATTTTCCGGTATTTTGCATTCTCAAGCAAAAAATGGTACTTAGATTATTTCGAGAATGAATGAAAAAGTGGAAATTCGTCAATCAGTGTACAGGAAACATCAACCATCAGTATTTTCTCCGGGTATATTTGTAATCTCACATTTTGGTAACCTCTGTGTCTTTTGATTTGATACCGCACGATAAGTGCCGCTTTTGACTATATACATTAATGATTATTGAAATTGAATACGAATTGATTGTTTAGAATTCACAAGAGTTCTTTTAAAGGTAAAAAAAGGACTCACCTAATATCCCTAATCTGTAGTTAAGCGTGATAACTACTAAGTCGGCGTAGGATGCTAGAACGCTACCATCGTAAGGATTTCCTGAATTCCACTCGAAGGATTCACCATGAATGTAAACTATTACAGGACGCAGTGAGCCTGGTGAAACTGTAAGAAAAGAGAAGAATTGTTACTTCGGTTTTATTTTTGATAAAAAAGTTACAAATATTCGAGTATGATATATTTGTACAATAATAGTATATTACATAACGTGTGCGGAAAGTGACAATTTTCACACGAGTGTGAAAACTCACTTTCGTACGAGTAATGTACAGTATTTTTCCTAGGATCACGTGATAATTTCACCAAATAATGTGTAATCAACATCTGACATATTAATACACAAAATGATACAATTAAAGTCAACATAATTGATTTCAAAATTAACAATAAGTATCAATAGTGTCAAAAATTTAAGTATAATATAGGTAGGTTATTACAATTATTAATTGGTTGGATAATTATAGAAATTGAAAGTGAAATTATCATTGTTCATCATACAGTTGACAGTTGACAATACCCCGGTGGTAAAACTATAAACAATAAACACGATCAATAATTAACAAACAACTATTTACCTATATTCTATATTATTAAATATGCAAGCTCAACAATTCAAATAACTTTAAAAACCATTTAATCAAATCCAACTAAACTCAAACACGATCTATCATTATAAATCAGCATAACCTCACTATTAAGTACCACGTGTTTTGGACGCTTTGTTCATTGTTTTACCACCAGGCTGTTGTCAAAATAGTTTGTGACGTGGACATGTCCTATAGACGTAACGGGGGGGCGCTTACCTAAGTGCGGAATTCTACTGATATTAACAAAAGAAAAAAATAGCTACAACTCAATAATGGGGACAGAAAATGGTGGATAACATCCCTAGGGAAGAAATTAATCGATTCCTGCTCGAAAACAGTTGCTTTGGTTTGAAATTGACTAGTTTCAATTGACCCAACAGCTGCTAAAACTCGCAGGTTATTTGTCTATTATTAATTATTGAATAATTTAAATAAAAATGATTTTTCCGAATATTAAACATAGTTGAAGGATATTTATACACCAAATACATTAGTTTATATCATTAAGCAACCTCTGCACGATTCTCAAATTCTTTGTCTAACGTTTTTAGAAAGTAATTATCGGAATTGGTTTATCGAGCAAAATCTCTGTTCTTTTTTTTACTTCTTCGGGGGTATCGATAAAAACCATGTAGCAGAATTGGATTTTTGTGTTCGGTCTTTAATATTCATTGAATCCACAATTCTATTTCCATTGTACCTTCTTTGTATGTCGCACGACTTTAATTAAATAGGAGAATTGTTTGAAAAGTATTCTGTATCGCCAGTTCCCACAAAAGAGTTAAAAAACTCTTCAAGCCAATTGAATAATAATTATTTTAACGCTTTATATATTTTTAAAAATATTTTTCAAAAACAGTGACCGTTCAACTAAGAAACAACAACTACTTCCATGGCTATATGCCCCGACGGATATTGAATTACACTTCAAAGTTGAACGGGGTTGGTGTATCTACAAGGTATTTGACACCAAACATTCTGGTTTCCAATTAGAAGGTTTGTTGTCATATTTTTCGAATTTTGAGTATGCGGTTGCAGATGTAGATGTCGCTCCTGTCACGACTTTTACACTTCTGTTACTGGAAGACGTATTGCTTGTGATTTTGGTATCTTCTCCAGTCTGTGATTAGGCTCTTTGAGCTCGCGGACGGAGAACATATGACTTGTACTGATGAGGTCCAAATACGCAGAAACCGTTCCCTTCGAATTGCCAACTTCTACTAACATTTTATCTGGTTAACCACGTTATTAGTCTGGGATAGGAGTGCTCGGGCCAGGAGCCAAACACTCTGAAAGCTTGGGAAAACCCCAAGTCATGAGAAAGTGCGCTCAGTTCAATATTGATGAGGGATGCAAAAGACAAAGGATTATCATAATGTCGGATAGTCAAGCAGCCATTAAAGCACTGATCTTTTGTGTAATCAGTTCCAAAATGGTGTGGGAATGCCTAGACAAACTCAATGAACTAGGCGAGAGCAATATAGTCACCTTACTATGGATTCCAGGGCATACTGGAATAGAAGGAAATGAAATAGCAGATGAACTAGCAAAGAGGGGGACTGAAATACCTTTCTGGGGGCCTGAACCCTTTTGCGGAATCAGCCCCAATGTGATATTTGAAGAAATAGGTGGAGCCGAGGAAAAGAGAAGATCTGACCATTGGAAAGATCTAGTAGGGCTTATACAATCAAAGACTTTTCTGGGTGACTACAAGCTGTTGAGATCAAATGAATGCAAAAGTCAAAGTAAAACTGCGCTAAGAGTTTTAACAGGGATCCTAACGGGACATTGTCGCCTGAATGGGCACCTGAAATAGCTCAAAATAGTGGAGGAAGAAGAATTCAGATTTTGTGGCATGGAAAAAGAAACCTCCATCCACATACTTTTCAACCGCACAGCATTTCAGAATCCTAGAGCACAGAACGTGGGAGATTACTGGATAGAAGAGGAACATTTACATAAGTTGAAGTCTGCAGACATCCTAAAATTCCTCCGGAAAACACATACATACATACATATCAGTCATGCTTCCTTTAGGTAAGAAAATAAAGCTCAAAAAATGGAAAAATGGAAAAGCAAACTTTGTCAAAAATTACAAAATAACACTGTTAACCTTGATGAGTAAAATTTGGTTTGGATTGGTTATATAATGATTGTTTTATGATTCCGGCATCGTAATAATTCAGTTTTTCAATGGCTGATACCAAAATCTAAAGGAGCCAAATCAGGAGATCGATTTGTACCTCCATTGGACATTATACAGTGAGGGAAGTATTCTAACAAATAATTTCATTCTGTATATTGTATTATTGCGTTGTATTTTTTTAATAATAAATGTCAGTTAACTATGTGGAAAGAAAAACGCCAGACATGGAGGTCCAATAATTTTTTTGGTAAATGTTTCCAAGCTTTTAGCTGCATTAAACAGAGGGTGATTTAGTGCGTACGTGAGCTTTTTCCTACAAATGATAAATAATAGTCTTTTTTTCTCCGCAGATAGTGACAATGAGCGGAACACAGTGTTGTATCTGAGGATTTATATCTTGATTTATCGTATCTCAAGTTCTGACGTGGACAATTTAATCTTTTTGCGGGTGAAACACAGCAATCGTTCCTTATTTCGGCGGTTTTGTCTGCGGGCTCGAAATAAGGTTAACGAAAATGAAAGATTTCATCGTGTGTATGTCTTTAATAAAACCGTTCTCATCAATTTACGTTATCAAATACATTTCCTCCGAGAAATACCAGGAAATTATTTATTTTATATACTTTTTTTTAACACCACTTTTCCTCGGAATGAATGGGATTGGCTTAATTTCTTTTGTACACTGCGGCTAATGTCAGGTAAGGGATAAATTTACGTAATAGTAATGGCTTCCCTGCAATTAATTTTACAAATTTTCCGGGATTAACTAAATTAGTGAGGAAAGATAATATTTGTCACTTTTAGAGCACCATATCTATCAAATTCCCAAAGTTCAGCAGCACCCAAAAGAAAAAGGACAGTTTAATTTAAGATTGTGACACTATCTAGGCATATTTTCTATTATTTGAATAATTATAACAATAGGATTAATAAAAGGTAGAACGTGTCGCAGGACACACGATAGGAACTTTAGTCACATGTATGTTTTAACCCTTACTTTGTGAAATTCACTCATATTAATATTTTAAATGAAATTAAAAGCTTCCAATAAAATCCACTTTGATAAAAATAATAACAAAATTATTAAAAATTTTAATAAACCTAAATTTTAATTCAATATTTTTTTGTGTTTAAAAATGTTTTAAAAAGTATTAAAAAAGGTAGAACTTGTCGCGGGACACACGGTAGGAACTTTAGTTCCTTTTAAGCAAAAATTATGTAATACATCTGACGTTATAGATAAACAATTTGCATATTCCTCGGTGGTCGAGTAGTACTCAAACCAGACTCTCACGCGGTAGACCCGGGTTCGATTCCCCGTGAAAAAGTTTTTTTTTATTGTTAATTTTATTTTTAAATAACTATTCTGCTTGACATTAATAACGACAACAGGTAGACGTTTGAAATATTTAGCAGAATATTCATTATTATAGATAATGGTACGGTACCCTTCATGGGGGAGTCCGACTGGCAACATCTACTTATAACAGCATCGTATTTTTAAAAAGGGAAACCGTAGCATTATACAAATTGGACATTCAAGAACTGTACGTTTACCACAAAAAAATTAGTGGAAACATAAAATTGAATTGTTACATTTTCAATTTGAATTTATATTACAGTTTATAGAAATTTTTATTTCCTATATTTTTCTTAAGTGGGTCGTAGGAAAAATATGCTGTTCGACTCGTGTGGATTGTCCATATCGCACTTGAACGATTGAGCACTCCGCCCACGGCGTCGTGCTCAAACTTCGTCCTCGTGCGATATGGCCATCATATCCACACTAGTTGCACAAACTACTATTTCTATCAAAATATGCCCGTTTACATTTAAAAACAACCTGCCAAATGTCAAATCAATTTATCCATCCATTTTAAAGTTGTCGAATTAAAACATTCAAGTTTTCAAAATTTCAACACCCTGTATTTCGGAAAGTAAATGTGCTATACCCCTTGATCCTCGTATCATTTTGTCCAATTTTACGAGAGGAACCTACATGCAAACGTTGTAATTACCCTTAACGTTCGAGATGCTTATACCATTTTTTGCGCGATCGTATTGAAATAAATTCCGAATAAAATAATTTAAATTTCTTCGAAATGAACGCAATGTCAAAAGTGACATTTATACTTCTCGAACAGTTTAAAATATATTTCGCATTTTGGTGGAATTGTTTTTTTGCTATTTATTACTTTTCGACGTCTGAACGGTAAGTAAATCATCTACCGACGTATTAAACTTAGAAACCAGTAAACACAACCTACCGTCCTGTCAACCGATGCTGTAAATAAAAAAAAGATCAATCGCGCAAAAAAAATTATGGAAATAATAGTAAAAATTTATCCGAACAAATTCAAGTAGATCACCAGCACTGCGAATACCAGCTTTGCATAAAATTTCAATATAGCATCGGTGGTTCAGTGGCAGAATGCTCGCCTTCCACGCGGACGGCCCGGGTTAGATTCCCGGCCGAAGCATATCGTCTCGTAAACGAGAGAGAGACTCAGGAGAGAGCACACGCACGCAAGCCAGAAACATAACGAAGCAACGTAACATAACGTAATGTAACGGTCAGATCTTTTGCGTCGCGACCCTTGGTCGCTCAAACATAACCTGACGTAAATAACTAAAGTTCCAATAATTGACCGAAAACAACAAAGCACAGACCAAACGAGAACTGTCAGTAGGACATTAGAAAGAGACGTAAGACACATTGCCACTACGAAAGGTACGTCTGCGTCCTACTTTGAATGTTATAATTTCTCCCTGAAGGTTTTTAGGTAAATGGAACCTGACAAATTTTCATATTGATTACTGTGTGTCGTGCCTTATCAAAATTTCCCGCGTGGATAAATACTTATATTTAATAAATCCGTATATAGACGTAAACAGGTTAAATCAAAGCTGGTAATGAAAATATTTTATTTATAACCCTGTAAAACTGACCGTAGTATATACGTGCTTATTGTTCAGCGGTAGCTCTAGTAAATAAAAGTACGTAAATAAAAATCAAGAGCATAGTCGAAGTCGTAAAAATTTCCATCTGTTTGTTTCAAATGTTTTACGTTTCTAGATAACTCTCCTGGCATGGTTATAAAAAGTAAACAAAATGTTTCAATCCAATATGGATTTTTTGTTGGACAATATAAACGGTATTTAAAATATTCCGAAAACTCAATTATTTATGGATAGGGGAAGTAAGGGTTGTTTTATCTAAACACACTGTAAATAATATACTCTAGTTTACGCCTTCGGTAGTTCGCGAACAAACTAGATAGGAAACGCGCTCTCGTGGGTGAACTACGCGAACTAGTTTATCTTTTAGCGACATCTAGCGACTTGTAAGAGAGTTATTTGAAAAAATAGCGGCAAATTCAAATTATCTGGTATTTAATATTCTACTTAAAATATGATTGCATGTTTTTTCCATTACATTCATGTTTATTTTAAATCTCCTTTCACACTATAGCTTATTTGTGTACACAATCTTTCACAATTTCATGTGTCCGCAAGTACATGATGTATTATCAGGTGATAAAGCTTTCGGAAAAGACAAAACGAAAACTCCATTCCATGAACATAAACTATTTTATGACATGCAAGTTACGGAGAAAAGGAAAACTATTATTTTCCCAACAAACATAAGGAAGCTCTCTACTTTGTTGATAAAGCGGAATGTTACATGTACTACAGTAAGTACCTATATTGTGGTATATTTTGTCACCAGGGCAGAAAATGAGCTTTAACAGCACAAGACTATTAGCTGATAGCTAACAGAATTTGCAACATTTTAAGTAGCAGATAGAAAGTATATTTTGAATGGTTTATCAACTAATTAATCAAAGATCAGTAAACTTGGAAAGAAACAAGAATCCAGCCTGGAGAAAGCAGAAAGCAGTTGACGTAGATGAAATATAAACTAAAGATGAAAGCGTGGAGTTAGCCTCAAAAAATAGGAAGAAATAATTGGTCCAGTTTTAAAAAGAATGAATGAGAAAGATAAAAAGAGGGTTTCATAGAAAAAATTCAGGTGAAAATAGTTTGGAGGCCAGCTTCTACCTTATTCATGAGGAAAATATACATTCTGCAAATTTTTCATCCTGTTAGGTATCAGTAATGGCACCATAAACATATACAAGGTGTACCGTAAATTAGAGACATGATAGATCGTTAAGAAATATTCAAAATACCCAAATGCAACTTTTTTCTAACCTTCTTAGTTTGTGAGATACAGACTGTTTAAAGGTGCGGAGGAGACACATTTTATTTCATATCTTCTTGGGGTATGGAAGTACAAATTTAAATTTTTTTGTAGGTTATTGTCTCTGTAAACATCGACAGTATTAATTATGTCAAATTCTTATAAGCCAGTGGCGTGGTACGAGGGGTTCGTAAACTTTCATTGTACCATGTTCTTGAAGCATCCTGTATTGAGAGCTTAAAGACTTTCGTCTGCAATTCTTCATTAAATTTTCTACAAAAAAGGTACTTTCAGTTAAACTCGATAAAACACTCCATTTTCAATATTTTTAACGTTCCATTGCAGTAAGACACTTTTATATGTTGTTAAACAATAAATTTGTAGTAGTCGTAAATTTTTTCTCAACATTTTATCTTCCCTTGAATAATTATAAATTACAAACCCATACGAAACGTATGTGTTTAAATTATTTGTAAGTGATCTTCAAGTAGGTACTACAAATTTATTCAAGAAAAAACAACTTAAAAAAGGGTGTTACTGTAATAAAAAATCTTGAAAATGGAGTGTTCTATCGAGTTCAAAAAAGAGTACCTTTTGTCAACGAACATTAACAAGACAAAAAGGATCACTCTAAACTCCTCCCCTCGTTATGCCTATCTCGCTCGAATATCGGATGCTACTGTGTATAGAGCACCGTAAGTCTCCTATGCGCGATATGCATAAACAGGTTGTCCGTCGTAGGGATATGTAAAGAAATATACCAGTTGTCTTTTTGAGTGAGCGAATTTTCCTTTAGAAATAAAATAAACATTTACGTACTTGGTGTTTGGTGTTTGGTTCTGCAAACAGAATGATGGAAAGACAACATACGTGGAAAAATGTATAAACAATACTATGCACTTTATAAATGGCTGGAAAATTACTATTACCTCTGCTCTGTCTTTATGGGAAACCTTAAAACGCAGGAATTATTAATTTCTTTTAACAAGGAACCTTAATCAGGATTGCATTGAACATTTTTTTGGTCTGGTAAGAAATTGTTACGGAAACTCGAGAAATCCAACCCCAATTCAATTTTGAAGGGCATTCAAGAAATTATTTTCTCTAAAATATTGTAATAAGGTTGAAGGTGCCAATTGTATTAAAGATATTAGTACAGTTTTGCTCAATGTAACTTCTGATATGCTAGAAGGATATAAAAATATCGATGTACCTATATTGACAAATAATAGCTCTTTAACAGTTTTCACATGCGACTATAGAAATCTTTCAAGTACGGATGGCAATGCTATAGTTTACATTTCTGGCTATATATTAAGGAAATGTTTGTTGCAACACTTTTGTAGTGCTTGCACAAAGTATAATGATGAAAAGACATCACCAAAAGAAGCGGCTGTATTTTTAGAGCATAAAGCATATTCGACTTCTAAAAACTATGGAGGTCTGAATGTACCTCCTATAGTAATATTGTAGAATATGTTAAACAACTAGAAATAATCTTTGTTGAAAATTTCAATAAAATTTGTTGTCACGAGAACGTTGGAGCGACCCTTAGAAAATTATATGAAAATTTACTGTTTACACATCCTTGTAAAGAGTTTCCTCATAAATATTTTTTAAACCTATATATTATTAGGCTGCGGATTTATTTCACAATTAAATTTGAGAACCAGGATATAAAAAATAGATATTCTTCGAAACAATCAATGAAACCTAACATAAAATTGAATATCTTAAAACATCTTTGAAAACCGGCAAATTCAATATGGAAGACTTTCAAAATTCATAGATTTTAACTCATTTGGTTAAACGCCTTTGGTTTTGGATGGTTCGTGTATCGATTCTCACAATTTTCGAACCGCGTTAATTATTTTTCCCAGTACCCGTCTTTTACTGTTAGGTAAGTTGGTACTCTTTGACGGCCTCGGATTTGAAACAACCTGTAATGACCTGTATACATTTTATATTAGAATACCTATTTTAGTTGGCATTTGCAAACATTTTATTGTTAATTTTTATACCTAGTAGTCTCATCTGTAGCTCACTACATTATTACTTTTTGATGTAACTTTCATTTTTCCCTTCATTTTTGCTACCAGTTCTTTTTATAATTATGTTTAGATACTCCAATTAAATATCCTGACGATATTTCCTTTTTTATTTTAATTCCCACTAAGCGGAATAGGTTACAATAACAATTATTGCTATATGTTTTTAAATTTATTTATTTAGCGTATGGTTATAATTGGAATTAGAGGTTCAATGTCTTCAGCCATTCAATGGCTCCGTTTTGTAAATTCTTGATTTCTTCAATATCTCCGTTGTAGGCAAGAAGTGGACACTCCATCATGATGTGGTCTGTTGTTTGTTGAGGATGACCGCAGACACAGCTTTCAGTATCCGAGAGGCCCCATTTATACATCAATGAGTTGCAGCGGCCGTGATGAGTTCGAAGCCTGTTTAAGTTGCATAGCACCTTTCTTGGCAATTTATTTTCCAAAGGGCGGTCATCACTGTGCTTAAAGTCGTAAATAGGGCTTTGTCGATTGGCTTCAAGCCATTGGTTTGACCAGGATTCGTTAATGTTGAAACCCAAGTCGTACAGTTGCTTGGCGAGAGGAATTGGTGGTTTTCGAGATCGTAGTCTTGTCTGTGGTACATTGCGTAAATCATGATGTAGTGGAATGTGAGGGTTTTCTTGTATTTTAGTATATTCTCTTAGCAATGATTGTTGACGCCTGGTAAGTGAACGTTTATTCGTTTTAATCGCTAGCGGTTTGCATCAACCTCGTATAAGCACGAGCACGTGCACGGCTCCAGGAATTTGTTGAAATCGTCGGCGCGCTTGTGTAAGCTGGACATAAAAGTTCCGACGGAGAGTGACCCTTCCTGTCTTGTAAGTTCGTTGCTTTTATGTAGGAAATTTAATAAAGAATTGCATACAGAAGTCTTTAGGCCCAAATACAAGGATTTTCAAAAATATGGTACAATAAATAGTTTACGAACCCCTCGTACCACGCCACTGGCTCATTAGAATTTGACATAATTAAAACTGTCGATGTGTTTTGAAGAGACAATAAGCTACAAAAATTTAAAATTTGTACTTTCATCCCCCGAAAAGATTTGAAATAAAATGTGTATTTCTTCTACACCTTTTAACAGCCTGTATCTCACAAAAAATATTTCTTATCTTACCTCTAATTTACGGGACACTCTGTATAAAATATCGACTCCCATGGTTAGGTGGTTCAATTCACTTAGTGTTAATAGCAACGCTACCAAGCATTTAAGTCAAAATTATTTCAACGATTTCTATTTATCCAGACTCCGAGCGACTCGATAACCGCCTCCAAAAGGCGAACAAAGCAAAATTTCTTACAGTGGCATAACCGCACAAAGCCGAGGACATTAACTTCCAATCACCATGTGATTAAATTGTTTTTTTTGCCCAACATAGTTTTCGCTAAAAAGTTTTATCGTCCAAGTTAATGCCAAATAAATTTTAACAAGCCGAACATAATGAGTTTACGAACATCAAAAACTCGTTTTAATACCGAAAAAATTTACCCGATAATATTCACCAGCATCTTTTAAGGAGAGTTTGACGCTGTTAGCTGAAAATAATTTGCAGGCTTCGCTTAATCTTTTTTTTTGGTAAAAAGTTTTCCCCCAATTATTAGGATTGGATGGGTCGTGGTATAGACATCATACAATCTATAAAAATATTGGTACCCAGTTCAATAATTGTACATCGTTTCTATATGTCTATTTAAAGTCTATATTTATAGTTTGGCAAGTTTATTTGAAACTGCGGGGAATCGGTAAGATGCGAGGAAACATTGCGCAAACGTAAGTAAAATTGGAAATACAAAGGTAACAACGCCACTGGATAAATCAATATCAGTCAATTGAGAAAGTGAAAGGGAAGAACACACGCACGCTCTTGCCAATAAGAAGTCAGCTTTCGATAAAAATCACCAATTATGTAATTCGGAGGGTGTGGTAATTTTGGTTTTCGTTAAACGCTGCCAGAGCTTGAAGAATCCCGTAACAAATTTGGAAAAGTGCTCATCTTTTAACATTCATGAATTGAAAAAATCCATGTGAACAAGCACATTAAAGAATTAACGTTTAATTATATTGTTAATATTGTTAATTATAAAAATATAAAAAGTACCTTTTCTAATTATTATCACTACATACTTAGCAATTAAGCTTTTTCATTGTTAAACGTGGCAATTTTTTTGACTGCATTCCTTTCACGGCTTCAGATAAAATTGCCAAAGTATATGTACGAGAAAGGAATGAAACCGAGCTTCCAATTTTAAATATTATTACAGAAAAATTTAAATATTTCATAAAGTTTCATAAATGTACTTGGTCTTCATTGGACTTTTATAACCCTAAGCTGTGGAGAACAATAGAAAAAGGTTTGGACATGCCGAAAGCCCCGTGTATCAAATATTACATAGCCGTATCATAATATTGAAAATGGAGTACCTATAAACGTTGAAACATTTATTCTAATTCCAAAAATGTCTTACTATATTTTTTTTTCTACACCCACATGTATATTATCCATTTCCTGCACAGTTTAGAGAATGGAAATGTAGGCCATATCGGTTAACTGAACGTATATGATTTCATATACATCCTAGAACGTATATGAAAACTACCAATCAGGATTCGCGTTTAGTACTCGTTACTCATCTTTTTTCAATTTAAAGAAACGTCAAGATAACCTGTCAAAAAAAGTCTCTCTCAGAAGCACTGGATGAAGAATATTTATTTATAAAAATAAACTTGAATAAAATAAACCTTATAAATTAATAACAAATACTAAAAACAGAATGAAGTGGGTATTTAAGGTACTACCGATGGACGTCAGTTCTTATGAAAGTAAGTAATACTTCTGAGGTTTACTTATAATAAATCTCGGTAGCCGAGTGGTTAATATACCAGACTCTCACGCGGTAGACCCGGATTCGATTCCGCGTGAAGAATTTTTTTTCAATTGTTAATTTTATTTTTAAATAATTATTCTGCTCAATATTGATAACTACAACAGGAAGACGCTTGAAATATTTAGCAGAATATTCATTATTATGAATAAAGGTACGGTACCCTTCGTGCGGGAGTCCGACTGGCAGCATCTATTTATAACAGCATCGCATATTTAAAAAGAGAAACCGTAATGTTATACAAATTGTAATTGAAAATGTTCAATTTCAACTTATATTTATTTTACAGTTTATTTTTTAGATTTTTTCTTGAATGGGTCGTAGAAAAAATATACTGTTTGACTCGCGTGGATTGTCCATATCGCACTCCGCCTACGGCTACGGCTACCGTCAATCTAACTTTATCATGAGTGATCGGAACTCTCTCGAGACAAACTATATTTGTATTCAAATTTTAAAACGGTGCATGGTTAATATACAGGGCGTTGTTTGTATTTGGAAAAATACATTACGTTTTAAAAAAGAAAAATGTTTAAATACGTATTCGAAGATCTTTAAAAAAGCGAATTGATACGCTCGAACTGGCGAACCTTATGTTTCACACACTTCAGTCACGGACAATTTTTATCAACATTCAGTAGCTCGACGGAATTTTAAACAGCACACTTCCCCTTTTAATAGTCCCTGCGTCTGGTTTAAGTTTAAAATCTGATGCAGTTCAACTAGAATCAAAACCAACTGATTGTCGCGTAATTATTTACAAACGTAGGGTCTGTTGATAGATATACTTTGGCAAGTTTATCTGAAGCCGTGAAAAGAATGCAGTCGAAAACATTCGATATTGCCACTTTTAACTATGAAAAAGCTAAAGTGCTAAGTATAGCTATAGAGTGAAGTGTCTAGTAAAGCATGTCACCAATAAATATGGAAAATAATGATAATGACCGTTTTACTAAGAAAAAACAACTACTTCTCGGGCTATATGCCCTGACAGACATTAAATTACACTTCCAAGCTAAACGGGGTTGGTATATCTACAAGATATAATCAATATTTGTCACTCACAATAAATACGGGAAATTTTAAGCAGAATTATATTTAATTCCGAATAAAACTGATCAATTAATCAAAAAAACATGGACAAAGTAAGTCATTAGTTCTATCCCGTTACTCTGGAATATAAAATGCTTTGTTCAAGTTTCCCCATTGTCAACTACGAACAATGATTCACCCCCGGCTTAAGTACGTGGTTTCTCCTGATTTAAGCGTGTTTTTCAAATTTATTGTGTGGGATCCATCGATTGTGAAAGGTTTTCTTCTGACGTGAAAATGTGTGTATTTGCTTCGTCGAGAAATCCCGAGAATGCATTCATCTTACTATATGTCACAAGAGAATCTGATAAAATTATTTCACGATATCATCGATATTACTTTCGACAGCTCTTCTGGATAATTTGAATGGTGCTTCATCTCCAAATAATTTAAAAACGCATGTCCAGAAAGAAGAAAATTAGAAAAATAGAATTTTCATCTCAGTACTACGTAAGTTAATAGATAGACAGGGAAGCCTCGATTACATTGGGCTTAGCTAGCAACCACGTGCTGTTCTGTGTGGCGTGCTATGTATATTCATCGCATTTTTCTATCCAAGATTTCACCCATTTTCTTCTCTTCAAAGATTATCGCTAGTTCGACAGCTAGTTAAGTAGCTTATAGGCCAACACGCCAGAGAATGGCGAGTAAATTAGCCCAGCTCTCCATTTTTCAAGCAGCTTTCTTACAATCAGATAGTCAAAAGCAGATTGTGAAAAAGCTCGATGACACGGGACGAGTTTACAAACTGCTAGCTCTAGCTTTTAGTCCCGTGTCATCGGGGCTTAACCGACTTGGTCAATGGAAACATCCACAGAAAGTAGGAGAAGGTATAGAAGACACGAGGCTTTTGGAATGGAAGTAGTAAGTCCCTGGGATGCTCACCACAACCCAAATGAATGAATATTTATCTGAGTTGAAGCGGTTTGCAAATTTTAAACTGATTTTCTGGTTCAGCTAGGTTTTCGACAGAAATATTGGAAGATATAGGAACAGTGAACTTTTTTATTCTCCAAACGAAACACACCGAGGTAAGAAGAGTTTCATTACTGACGAGAGGTTAGCTATTATATCGAGACAGGAATGAAACTTCCTACCGAGGTTTGTTTACTATTTTATTTACAACCATCATATCCCGATCAAAATTAATTATTCTTTGTCTCGCTCTGAACACACCTAAAATATCACATTTGACAACTGTCGCCAATATAAATAAATGTCAAATGAAGTCGGATAGATATTAAGTTCACTAATAATAAATTGAGGAAAATGTCCTCCGATGAAGAATTGATGGATTATAATATTTATCAATGTGTTATATTTTCAAATAAACAAATATTAATCTTAAAAAGATAATATCAATTATCACATTATTTTAGAGGTCGGGTGGTGAGGGCGGGAAGTCGAGGTGTTTAATATGACACATTCTAACCTTCAATGACGTTAGTCATGACAGCATTGCATATTAAGGTTGTAAATAAAAGTATATTAATCACTTTACTTGATTGACATTTTTTGCTAAGTTAATTATCGAGATATAAACAAATATTGATTGAAAGGTTTCATCAAAATATATCTAATATTTCAATTCAACAGTAATATTCCTAGTAATTTTGTTATGTTTGTTTGGAGCACACTCCCCGAGGTATTTTTATCTTATGCATGGCATGTGGAGCATTAAATTTGTAATGTAGATTCGGTGGAGCTTGATGGAAAAACCTAACCTGATGCTTCACGGAGTTCAAAGTTTATTTTATAAAAAACAAGAATTGAAGTGAATAATAACATGTTTATTTGCTCTATAACCTTCATATTTGAAAAAGTAATAAGGTTAGTTGTGAAGATAATTTTTTTAAAGTTGTGATGAAATATCAAACTATACAGGGCGCGGATTTTAACTTAATATTGTCACCTATACCTACCTCAGGTAGGTTTTTGATATTTTCAATTTTATCAGCAAAATATTTCTTTAAATGTCGATTTAAAATCACTTAAGATCACCACATCCAGTTATAGCTTTTGATTGACATTTGACATTTCATTTTCCATTGGATTTTTGGTTCTGTATCTGTAGATCCTCCCGAAGAGTTGTCTTCCTAGGTCATCGTCCATCCTGTCCTTCCCAGGAAAATGGACAGGTCACTAGGAAACATCTCCTTTTTATCGGCAGGTGTAGGCCAAGACTCACCGAACACACACCCCCTTATTGACTATAACTCGCATAAGACATGCCTGACAGTTTCATCTTCCTGTTCACACATCCTGCATAGAGGTGTGTCCACTAGCCCCATACTATGGAGGTGTTTCCTCAGTTGACAGTGGCCAGTCAGAAATATTACTGTTAAACGTAGGTTTTTTCTGCTCATCGCCAAATATTTCTTCGACGCCTTCCCAGGGTCGCCCAGGGTGATCCTGGCAAAAGTGCATCCTTTTATTCCATCCCATCTCTTAAGGGATTGAGCATGAGTGTAACGTTTGGCTAGTTCCGCAATTGTCGAAGTCGTTATGCCGTGTCACTGGGTCCTAAAATTTTTAGTCCAGCCGCTTCCCTGGCTAAAGAATCGGCAATGCGATTACCTTTACTCCTGTCGTGCCCTTTAACCCACCTCAGGATAATATTGTTAACTGCCGAGGCGTTAGCTAGATCTTGGTGGCACTCTAGTACTAGCCCTGATACAACACGTTTTCTGCTCAAGGCTAATAGGGCTTGTCTACTATCAGTGCAGATTGTTATGTTTTTGCCAGAAATTCCTTTTCTGGTTAGTTCTTTTGCGGCAATTGAGATACCAGCCAGTTCTGTTTGAACCACGCTGGTATTGTTTCCCATTCCCCAATTGATCTTTAGGCTTAGTGCTCTGGAGTAAACTCCACATCCTGAGCCTTCTCTCATGTTTGAGCCAATTTTGGTTACCACACTATGAATATTGTCCCCAGAAACGCCTAAAGGTGAATTTTTAGAAATTAATATCCCTGTAAACACGCAAATTGACGTTTCATGATCTCAAAATTTTGGTGGTCAATAAAAGACAATTGGAGTGATTGACCTCAGCAGAAAAGCAGACTCGGCTCTACAGGGAACATTATTAATTCATTTCAATAAATTTTACTGATACAGACCTGTTATGTGTACCATTCGACCTTATAGTATATTACTTTGAATCCGAATTTAATGACCACTCTTGTAAACAGCAATCTATATTAAATTGGCATAAATTCAGAGGTACCTACTCAAGTTTCTTGTTTGTTCTTTATTCATTCATTCGCAATCTTAGCCGCTTACCTTCTTAGAGTTAGTTCGGAAAGTATCTCAATATTCATTAAACTCATGAGAAATACATTAGGCGCGGTACACAGAACGTCAAATAACGAGGGTT
>CAJUYH010000740.1:44831-57895 GCA_910591685.1 Galerucella tenella
TGCTTTATCGAATGTTTGGGAGTGTTATTATGTGTGCTATTGGATGTGATATGTGTGTTATTGAAAAATTTGTGTGTTAATCGAATGAAATATCGTGTACTTCCAGATAAATCAAAAGTTTTCTTGGACTGTTTCTGTGCTTTATCGAATGTTTGGGTGTACTATCATGTGTGCTATTGGATGTGGTATTGTCTGTATTGTATGTTATTGGTAGATTTGTGTGTTAATCGAAAAAATATCGTCTATTTCCAGATAAATCAAGAGTTTTTGATAACCTTGAACTGTTTCTGTGCTTTATCGAATGTTTAGGAGTGTTATTATGTGTGCTATTGGGTATGGTAACGTCTGGATTGTATGTTATTGATAGATTTGTGTGTTAATCGGATAAAATATCGACTATTTTCAAATAAATCAAAATATTTTAATAACCTTGGACTGTATCTGTGTTCTATCGAATATTTGGGGCTAGTGGGGCGAGTCCTATGAGTTTGTTTCTTGGCCCACACCTGCCAATATAAAGGAGATGTCTCCTGTGACCTGTACACCTTCCTGGAAATGACAGGACAACTCCATGGGAGGACGTACAAAGGGTTACATGTGTCCTAAGTGCTGTAGATTCAAAAAAACTCACCCCCTACTCTACAAATACAGAGATCGTCCACTCACACGATTTTTAGTATGTGCTCTTGTATGTCTATCATTGAAATTAAAAGTTTTTGAATGTTCTGGAATGTTTCTGTGTTACATTGAATGTTTCGGTGTGTTATTGGTAGATTTGTGTGTAGATCTAATGAAATAATGCCCATTCACACGATTTCTATAAAGTAAGTACAATGAGTGAACTGAATATTCCTCGCGAAACACTGTCAGCTTGAATCATTGTTGTTTATATTATTTATTAGTGTGTTGTTTTTCAGCGCAATTCGTATCAAACCAACAAAGCAAATAGAGCCGTTACGTGACATAAACGTAATTTTATTCACGAACATTAAAGATTATAACCACGTTTATTTTTGTAATTAAATAGAAACACGTTGTTTGTAAATTTAACCGACGAACAATGGTTCAGCAAAGAGCTGAGAACGGTTTTTCGAGAATTAATTAGTTTCCCAACCATTTCCGGATGAATTTGTGGCCACTCGCTTTAAGCACTATACAAAGGCTGCTATTACATTATTTTTTTCTCTGTTTATTTCTGTTTTCTAGTTAAAAAAGGGGCGCGTATAGTTTTGTACCTTGGAAGATTGGGATGGAGGGAGTTTATTTCCAGCAATATAGCCAGAAGTATCCCGGACTTTTGTCCGGGGTAATAGGTATTTCACTTGTTATTGTGTCTTAAAAATAAAAACTTTTCTGTTGCGCACAATGACAAAATTAACTTGTCTGTGTGAGGTTAAAAATTGAGGTGGTTTTTCGTTAGTTTCTACACACAATGAAACATTTTACACAGGGTGATTCTCATAAGGGCAAGGAAAATAAATTACTAGTAGCTGTAGAGTTTATAAGATTATTTATAACGTTTGAAAGAAAAGGATACATTGAAATTGAAAGCATGTACGAACAAAAATATGAACTTGATGAAAAAGTAATGTCCCAATAATACCTTTCAAAAACTGTTTAAAACTTCATATCCTAAAACAATATCTTTTCGCATTCCATGACAAAAATATTCCAAAAAAAAGCGAAAGATGTAAGAAGTTTTCAAATTCAATAAGAGCCTAAATCAAAGTAATGAAATTCTTTTTCGTCGATTGTTAAGAATTTATAAACTGTTCTGTATTCTTTAGATTTTCTTTTCAGTTTGTTTTTTGTAGAAGAAAATCGATTCGTCGGAAATCTTTCGATGGGAAAATGAAAAATATACTGCTAGTTGTCGATGAAGTATTAATTATTATATGCTTTGGTTGACGTGTTTATCATGGCACAAGCTGTGGTCGAGATGAATTTTCACTTGAAAAAAACTAAGAGCAGTTCTTCATGTAATAATATTATGTATGTAGATTTTATTTAATAAATAGTTAGACCAGTAGATAGAATGGATTGATTCAGGAGAAAACATTTGATTTGGCTCCTGACCCGTACACTCCTACCCCAGTTCTTTTTATTGCTTTTCACTCTTTTGAGCCGTCTGTGTACCATTGGATGGCATTCTTTCCAAATCTGGAAGTCTGTCACGAGACAATTGTCAACTGTCAATGGCCTGAGAGAAGATTTTTTCGCTTTCTCACAATTTTTATGATTCTTTTTATCTGTTTATTAAAATCTTCACACAAAATCTTCCTGCAAAAAAAAGTTTAATACTTTTCCATACTCGTTGATGTGTTACGAATGATATAAAATCCTGCTGCCTATATTTTATTTTTCTCTTTTTGTTATATACAGAAACCCATCCTGTTCCGTTCCGGTCGACGTTTCCATCCTCTTTTTTCAAAAAAAAAAATAAAAAATAAAATGCATAACCAACTCTCTGTTATTCCGCTCGCCTAATTTTCATAAAAATTCGCTTCCTCCATATTTCGAATTCAACCGTACTCCTTATTGCACTACACTTTTCCGGATAGAAGTCTCCCGAGAACTTCCAAGGCTTTCAGCATCGAGGCCATGTATCATTCGCATAACTTCTATTATTTATAGGTGTTTCTGCGACTTTTATGTCCGATGTTTCTGTTTGTTTAAAGTCCTTTTTTTGTAATTTCTTCAGAGTGGACATAAAATAAAGTAGGTGGTAAACCGAATGGTGTCTTTTATTGCTATTGCCATGAAAGTACCATCAAAATAATTTATTTACTGATCTTCGGGAAGAATTAGGGTTTATAAAACACGCGGAAGCTCATGTTAAAAACTTCAAATAATGAAAACACTCTATTGTATTGGCGGCAAGCATCTTATAACCACTTGATGTGCGGATTTGAAAAAAAAACTACACTTGTTTCATTCACCAACAGATAGAACTAAAAAATACAGCCTCTAAGTCGTAAGTATCTAGGAATCATTCTAAATAGAACACGAGGAATGTACGGGAGATCTAATATTTATCATATCAGGGAAGATACGAAAAAAAAATGATGTAGACGCATAAAAACGTAACAAAAACAGCAAAAAAAAGGTAGAACGTGTCGCAGGACAAACGGTAGGAACTTTAGTTCCTTTTAAGCAAAAATTATGTTATACATCTGACGTTATAGATAAACAATTTGCATATACCTCGGTGGTCGAGTAGTAAGCAAACCAGACTCTCACGCGGTAGACCCGGGTTCGATTCCCCGTGAAGAGGTTTTTTTTAATTGTTAATTTTATTTTTAAATGATTATTCTGCTTGATATTAATAACGACAACAGGTAGACATTTAAAATATTTAGCAGAATATTCATTATTATAGATAATAGTACGGTACCATTCATGAGGGAGTCCGACTGGCAACATCTACTTATAACAGCATCGTATATTTAAAAAGGGAAACCGTAGCATTATACAAATTGGACATTCAAGAACTGTACGTTTACCACAAAAAAAATTAGTGGAAACATAAAATTGAATTATTAAATTTTTAATTTGAAGTTATGTTACAGTTTATAGAAATTTTTATTTTCTAGATTTTTTCTTGAGTGGGTCGTAGAAAAAATATGCTGTTCGACTCGTGTGGATTGTCCATATCGCACTTGAACGATTGAGCACTCCGCCTACGGAGTCGTGCTCAAACTTCGTCCTCGTGCAATATGGCCATCATATCCACACTAGTTGCACAAACTACGATTCCTATCAAAATATGACCTTTTACATTTAAAAACAAGCTGCCAAATGTCAAATCAATTTATCCATCCATTTTAAAGTCATCAAATTAAAACATTCAAGTTTTCAAAATTTCAACACCCTGTATTTCGAAAAGTAAATGTGCTAGACCCCTCAATCCTCATATCATTTTGTCCAATTTTACGAGAGGAATCTACATGCAAACGTTGTAATTACCCTTAACGTTCGAGATGCTTACACCATTTTTTGCGCGATCGTATTGAAATAAATTCCGAATGAAATAATTTAAATTTCTTCGAAATGAACGAAATATCAAAAGTGACATTTATACTTCTTGATCAGTTTAAAATATATTTTGCATTTTGGTGAAATTGTTTTCATGCTATTTATTAATTTTCGACGTCTGAACAGTAAGTAAATCACTTACCGACGTGTTAAACTTAGAAACCAGTAAACACAACCTACCGTCCTGACAATCGATGCTGTAAATAAACAAAAAAGATCAATCGCGCAAAAAAAATTATGGAAATAATAGTAAAAATGTATCCGAACAAATTCAAGTAGATCACCAGCACTGCGAATACCAGCTTTGCATAGAATTTTAATGTAGCATCGGTGGTTCAGTGGTAGAATGCTCGCCTTCCACGCGGGCGGCCCGGGTTCGATTCCAGGCCGAAGCATATGAATCGCTGCTTCGTAAACGAGAGAGAGACTCAGGAGAGAGCACACGCACGCAAGTAAGGCACATAACGAAGCAACGTAACATAACGTAACGTAACGATCAGATATTTTGCGTCGCGACCCCCGGTCGCTCAAATATAACCTGACGTAAAGAACTAAAGTTCCAAAAATATCTTCACGGGGAATTGAACCCGGGTCTACCGCGTGAGAGTCTGGTTTGCTTACTACTCGACCACCGAGAGATAGGCAAATTGTTTATCAATAACGTTAGATGTATTACATAATTTTTGCTTAAAAGGAACTAAAGTTCCTACCGTGTGTCCCGCGACACGTTCTACCTTTTTTGTCTGTATCTTTCTCACTTACTACTAAAGAAAAGTTATATTTCCTCTCGGCCATGAATCTCAACTAGATATGTATGCTACATCCAAACAGATCATAATAAAGTTGTGTGGCAAATGGAGTTCTCCAATGCCAACACATTCCACACATTGAGCTAAAAATCTAGCTCCTGATAGCTCGCAGAGTGTTGAGGCGAATCGGGCCAGTCAACTACCTTATAACCTACAACTTAGTAAAATATATCGCGTAAATGTTGTATTATTAACGATGAAAATAATTATGCAGATGTATTTTAAATACAATCATTTCCTATTCTTTTTTTTATTTACATTTATTAAGTTCAACAATACTCTTGTTTAATTTAATAAAGTGAGAGTTTATTTGTTCATCACTGATTGCTAAACGTGCTTAGGTATTATGAGGAATTCAGTCACAATTCAGGACGTTCTCATTAATTTTCTTGCTAGTTGTTGTCTTCGTATTAAGTGCTTTTTCGTTAGTAATCCATATTTACCGAAACTTTTGTAGTGGAAAAGATACGAGAAGGAATAGAATTTAATATAGAAATTCGAAAATAATTTCAACTACATTCACGACATTGGAAAAGTCTTTGGAAGGATAATAAATTGTAGATACAAAATAATTCTGTCACAAAGAAGATGAAAAGGTTTCGAAAAGTATATTACTTCTCACAAAATAAAAATGTTTCTGTAAAAGGATTTACACGACTGAAAAATCCATAAAGGGATGCAGGAGGTTTGAAATATTTTTCTTAATACAGGGAAAATCCAGAATGCTGATTTGGAGTGATAGAGCGCTTTGGTGTATCTATAGATTGTATAAAAAAATTGAAAAGATGAGGCTTTTACTTAATGTAGATTCATACTATAATGTAGATTATAATCAATTAAATTGTCTTATCTCATCGTTTATATTGTATAGATATGAAATTTCACGATATTACTGCATGTAAGGACAAAAAATACTCGACTTCATTCGAAGCTTTGAAATTTTTTATAAAAATTGACTAAACCTCGGCAAATATCAATCTATTCTCTCACCTGCTTGCAAACTCGACTATAACAAACAATTTTCCGTCATTAGCACATAGATCGAAGCACGTTCAAATGAATCAACAGTCTTCTCAGGTAATATAAAAAGTGTAATTACTCATTCTGTTTTGTATGCTTCCGAATTAAACAAACAAATTGGACGAATATGAATAATGAGTCAATAAATCCATGTTGTGACTGGTCAAACACTCGACGATTCGCTGAGTTGTGTGCACGGTTGCATTGTCATAAAGAACAATGAGTCTCCGTTAAACTATGCTTCCTTTGATCCTAGCAATAACTTCCGACAAACAGGCGAAATCAACTGAATGAACTTCAATCATGTCTGGAACTGTATCCGTTTCAAAATATACAATTTCTGTTTTAATTTTATCGATAATTTTATTGGTACTTTGCGTTTTGGATAGCCAAATTATGTTGTTCAGAGGGGCGTGCATAAATTCGACGCTAAAATTTCACTTAATTTTCTTCTAACTTTATGTACTTGCTTGTAGACCCTTAAATTCGACGCTAGGTACGTCTACCTGTATTATTTTTGTATAAAAATATCAGAAAATAAGAAATAGAAAACTAAGAAAAAACAAGAATACCCAGACCCAAACCCGGTTGATCAAAGGGTAACTATGTATGAAAATATCAGAAAATAAGAAATAGAAAACTAAAAAAAGACAACAAACCCGGTTGATCAAATATAAGCTCAATCCTTAAAGGACATAATCCTTCCGGCAGCGTCCAATTTAAGGGTGTCTCTCCTGGGCTACAGGTAGTTAGCGTCCAATTTGAGGCCGCCCATTCAGAGATTGAGAGTGAACTGAGTTCAGTGTACAAAGTAAGCTATACAGGGTGTCCCACGACGAGTTAAAACTATCTGTATATGGCAAAATACCCATAGTAAAATCATGAAAATTCCTACGTGTGGGTTTTCGGATACGATCTTTTTAACCAAAATATTTTAAAAGATGGCAGACTTCCGGTTCTACCGGAAGTCACTTGCAACTTTGTTATTTTGAATGGAACACCCTGTATATTAGTACATTTTTGAAATCTACGTAAAACTTTAGTAGGTATAGTTTTGTCTGAAAACTTTTTCCGAAAAATGCATAACTCAAAAAGTGTGCATTTTTCGGAAAAAGTTTTCAGGCAAAAGTATACTGAAATCTTACGTAGATCTCAAAAATTCATTAATATACAGGGTGTTCCATTCAAAATATCAAAGTTACAATCAACTTCCGGTAGAACGTCGTATATACCAATATAACCTGACATGTCTCCAGATGTCCTGTTCCAGGCATTTAAGGCGTTCCACTGTTTCATCTGCGTCCTCATAGAATTTGCAATTTCCGTGAGAGTCCAGAGAGAGTTATTGTTATTATTCTCAGATCAGATTTCAGATGTTCCAAGACTCAAACTTCCTGGAATACCGCAGATTGGGATTGAATCATATTCTCTCTTCAGCTATGTTCATATAAGTCGCATTTCCTTCGAGATATACTTCTTGCTTCACGATTTTAATTTTTCGAAAGAAATGTATTTCTTTGCTTATCTTTATCTCATGCATTGATCACCAAATAAACATTATTTCTCCTAGTCCCCATGTTTGCAATATACTCAATTTTAACAACCCCGCTTGAATTTACTCAGGATTCCCTTATACCACTCGACACGTGAAGGTTTTTACAAGTGTTTGATGTTAGCCGACATACTTTGTAACGTCAAACAAAAAAATTACCTTACACCATGTGGAGTTTCATAAAATAGACTGGGACGTAAAAGAAATATAAAATTTTTAACCTGCAACTCAAGTTATTATTGAAAATAGTAATTTCAACTCAAAGTCAAAGGTTTAGATTTTATTCCAGAGAGAAAAACATTGACTGTGAAGATATATCCAGGTGCCAAGTTTTCGATTCGATCATCAGTGATCAGAATAATTCGAAGTATGCCACAAGATATAGGATAAGATAAATATGGGGCTTACGTGCTCCTAAGAGCTTCTCCACAACGACCTTTGGGTGTGCCTCCCCGCTAGGCTAGAGTTCTTTGTCTGGACCTGTAATTATTACTAGACTCCGAATGCCAAATCTCAGATCCCTTAGATATTGGGAGGGTTCTGGCTATCGCCTAAAACGTTAGCCTAGTCAAGCCTTTGCAGTAACACAGTTTTGTGCTGAGATTTCCTTACTTTCATGGCAAAACCTGCATATATTTGTGTTTGCCAAGCTGATGTTATTTACGTGTTTGTTAAGTCTACAATACCCAGCCAGGAGCCCAACCAGGACACTGACAGTTCTCCTATTTCGGCTCAGTAGGTACTTAGTGAATTTTGGCAACAGTTCTTTAATCAACTCTTTGACCTGCCTAATTCTTGGCACCTTTTTGAGAATGCTTCTTTTTTATTCAAGTAATGCAGCAAAATAATTTCAATTATTATCATTTGTGATAGTTTGAAGCAAAAAACTTGTAATAAAATATGGGATAATGTTTATTAACACATAGCTTGTTAATAATTTGAATATAGAATTCCATATTCCCGAATTTCATTGATATCCTGCTGAAAACAATGTATCCGCTTTAAACAATAAGCGTATTCTAAAAACAGGGAATTCAATTATTATTATTATGCATATCAATAGGTACCTAACTGTCAAGTTTTGGTTATTGTTGTGATATGGATAATTTCAGTTCCCAATTAACGAAAATGTATTCAAAGTAATCAAATATAATTATAGACATTTAGGAGTGATAAACATCCTGGATGAAAATAATTTTAGAGTCAGTATAAATAAACACCCACTTTCTTTCGCTATGTTGTTCTGTTATTAAAAAAAACATTTGTTGATCAAGACCGAAATGTAGACTGATTTCTGCTTGTTTCACATTCTTTATGTATACAGTTGATTTTAGTGTGTACGAAATTCTTTTGAATCAATACATCAGTCCTTGTATAATTCAAAACTTTTTTACTTCGTCAGAGTCAAGCACTATCAATATAAATAAAAGCCTATCTCTTACAGCAGTTTATAGGAGGTAGCCGAAGGCTACAAAAGCATTTTGAGGCAATTTTTTTATTGTTTTTTCGAGTTTTCTAATATTTAAAACTCTTCCAAATACACAGTCCTAATAAAAAGTTGTTTTTTCATATATAATACCACGAGAGTGTTAATTTTGTCGGCTAAATTTTTCGATTGTCAAGAAAGTTTGTTGCTTGGCAATTTTGCGAATGACATTTTTAACAAAACCACGAGCCGTTAGGCGAGTGGTTTTGGATTAAATGTCATGAGCAAAATAACCTAAAAGCAACAAACTTGAATACGACAAGAAAAAAAGTTTACCTTACAAAATTTTTAATTGAGTGGTATTCGACATGACTATTTCACGAGAGAAAAACTAAAAAATCATATGTTTAAACGTTTCATTTATTGCAAACTTCAATTATACAAAGCCAAAAAAATAATAACATTATGAAAAAAAAATTACTTATTTATGTAAAAAGTACAATTATTATAATTGTACGTTGTAGCATTATTTTGGGGATTGTTTTGCATCATAACCTGTGATGAATTTAAGTTAGAAACTGAGGATTCCTTTTCTTTATTTTCATTTTCTCGAAGGTTCTCTATAAGTTGGAAATTGTGTTCTTCATTTAATTGTAAATATGGTTTCAAAGAATGGGCAGAAGAATGTCCTGTAAGCTTAATTACTTCTTGTTCACCAACTCCTTCCTTTGCTAATGCAGCTATTGCAGAAGCTCTATGTGAATGATTGGTTATTTTTTTTGTGTCTATACCAATTGATTCTGCCGATATTCTCGTCCACTTTGAAATTGTAAGTATTAATTCCCAATGGTGAATTTTTGTACCATATTCCTTTCTCCCAATTTGGATGTACTGTTAAAAATAATCTTGTTGTTAGATAAGGATTGGATTCTCTTTTTTCAATAATTTTTTAAAATAAACGAACGGGACACAAATTGTTGTTAGCATTATTTCTTACCAGCCACTTATTGCCAGATAAAACTTTTGATCCTCCTTGTGTCGTTTTGGAAAAGATTGAATTATATTCTACCCTGCCAGTAAAATTACCTTTATTATCATATTCTTTTTAAAGTAATTAATATCACAATTAGCAGCTTCATTCCCACGCCATGCTAATTCGAACGAACATAAATAAAAAAACTATTTTTGTAACCCATCAGGATTATCTTTAGAATAGCTTTCTACCATTTCCATTAATTCTTCTTTGGTAAACGCGTTAGAACTTCTTTTTCTGGTTTCAGGTTCATCCTGAAGCTTTTAACGGTTCCGGTAGACTTCGCGACCCTCGGAATTTTAGGTTAATTTTTGATTTGTTGGAAAGCTTACCTTTAATAAAGCAGATTAGAACAAAAATTTCGCTGGATCATCCAGTAATTACTTCAAAAATCACGATTTTAGTCCAAAAAATTGTACTTTTCCAACACTTAGTGTGGATTTATGCAGACACGATATCAATTAGCAATTAACGATTAACAATTATCAATTAACAATTAGTAAAACTGCCATCGTTTATGCAGACACAATTATGAATTAGGAGAAAATAGTAAGCATGCGCAAAAGCCCGAGATTCTAGTTACAATAACCCTACATTTTATGTCTATTTGTGCATTGGAACAATTTTGAAGATGTATAGTAGAATTGAAGACTCTTTTTCTTTTATTAGTACAACTTGAAAATAAACAAACACCCAACATAACCCCAAGTCAAACGCTTTTATATGAAAAAAGTAAGGAGCTGCGTACTAGTTGCGCACTAGATGAAAATTCGGTACAATTAATTTAAGAAGTTAAAAGTTGACCAACTTCGCAATTGTTAATCGATAAATGATAATTGTTAATTGTGTGCGTAAACGGAGTCATAGTGAAATGAGTAGTTCAACTTATAATTGATAATTGTTAATTGTTAAATGCTAATTGATAATTGTTAATCGTGTCTGCATAAATCCACACTAATTCATGCTATTTCACGATAAATATTTTCACTTTAAACTGTAAAGGTTATTATCTTGAACTAAATGTCAGTCTGTTTCACACAAAAAACCGGAAGAAAATACTTAAATTTTGCCAATTTTTAGAAATATTCGTAAGCATAAATATTTTCGTTTGACACTTAAGCTTATAAAATTACACACTATAATCTTATGTCAGAGCTTATGTCTAGATATCATAGGTTCACAAATTAGGATCAGGTGATACTTCCTAACGGCGTTGTCAAATGGTGTTTATTTTCTTTCAGCTGAATTAATAATGCATTGTAATAGATCACATGAATATATATAACAATATAAAATTATTTGCATTTTCATGAAAATTTAAATAATGAACATCCTTAGAATGTAGTGTTTATCTTATATTTGTTTTATACATTAAATAAAATAGATTATAACAAACTTACTGCTGGACTACAGTCTTTTTCTTTTATCACGAATTTTAGTTTAATATGATAGAGGTTATTTTTTCTATTCTTACCTTGCTATTTCTTCGTAGAAAGCTTATTGTCTAATCACTTTTCTTGATTCTAACAATTATCACTCATTTATGATGGAATCACTAATAAACCACAGTTTGGCGATTTTTATACATTATCGATTTGTTTTGAAAGGTTCGTAGGCAAGATCCTCTCGTTGCAGCTGCACCGATTTGCGCATGCGCCTAATTAACGTGGACACGCCGCGAAATTTTTAAATATTCAATAAATTAATTCTTTCCCTTTAACGACAATACGCGTAAAGACGCCTTTGTTCTGTATCTGTATCTGTATCTGTAGAGTGGGGAGGGTGAGTGTGTAGGCTCACAGCACTTAGGCCACATGTGACCCATTGTACATCCTCCCGAGGAGTTGTCCTCCTAGGTCATTGTCCATCCTGTCCTTCTCAGGAAGGTGGTCAGGTCACTAGGAGACATCTCCTTTATATCGGCAGGTGTAGGCCAAGACTCACCGAACACACACTCTCTTATTGACGATAACTCCGGACACTCGCATAAGACATGCCTGACAGTTTCATCTTCCTGTTCACACATCCTGCATAGAGGTGTGTCCACTAACCCCATAGTATGGAGGTGTTTCCTTAGTTGACAGTGACCAGTCAGAAATCACTGTCAACTAAGGAAACACCTTTGTTATTTCTAGATGGATTTTCATTCATTTTGGTCCATGATAAAATTGTTATTATATTATTGAGATAGGATTGGTTGAGTTAATTATTTCAAGTTAAAAACAAATGATAGTATTTTGACAGTAGGTAGTCAAAATGGAAGTCGAGAACGTATTTCAACTAAATTCTCTCATTAGTTTAAATGATGAGGAATTGTTGAATCGACTCCAGATTGTACATTTGTTACCGCGGGATGTAAGATGTCCTGCTGTACGGTGTCGAAGACTATGTTCGTTGCAAAAACGGAGGACTGGTATTTTGGGACATATTTTTTGTTGTACTAAGTGTAAGATTAGGATTAGTGTGGTGAAGGGAACTTTTTTTGAGAACTGTAAAGTGCCAATACGTACAATTTTATATTTGCTATGGCAGTGGGTGTGTGAAATTCGGTCGGGGTCCAGTGCTATGTCAGTTGGATGTAGCAAGACAGTTGTTGTGCAGTACTACCGCTATTTTAGAGACATATGTTCGTGGAAGTTGATCGAGAGGAACGATCTGTTTTTATTTGGTATGTATATCACTGTAGCTACTAACGGAAAATAATCAATTCAGATTAGATCTGATTTATTTCAGTAAATTTGGATTTTTTTAACTACACCACTTTTTAGATTTCTGTTAGTTAAATTTGGTTAGTTTTAATTTCTTGTAGGGTTACCTAGCTACTTCAATTTGTTTGCATTTTTCAGGTGGAGACGGTCACATCG
The DNA here is from genome assembly GCA_910591685.1 of Galerucella tenella. NCBI lineage: Eukaryota > Metazoa > Arthropoda > Insecta > Coleoptera > Chrysomelidae > Galerucella > Galerucella tenella. The sequence goes on from CAJUYH010000740.1 coordinate 57,571, forward strand.
TGCAAATCGATGAGTCCGTGCTGACCAAGCGGAAATACAATAGGGGGCGCTTGATTCCAGAGCAGTGGGTGCTTGGTATCTACGATGTCACTGATAAACGTGGCTATGTAGTTTTTGTGCCAAACCGAACAGCCACTACTTTGGAATCAATAATTTCCTGTCACGTATTGCCGGGTAGTGAGATATGGACGGATTGTTGGAGAGGTTACAGTGGCCTTAAGAATCTGGGAGGTGTATCTCCTTATATTCATAAGGAGGTTAACCACTCCAGAAACTTTGTTGATCCGGTAACGGGAGTGTGCACGAACCATATCGAAGGCCACTG
>CAJUYH010000741.1:13660-38712 GCA_910591685.1 Galerucella tenella
TATACGTGCATTCATAGAAATAAATAATATAAATAATTTAATGTGTTAATTATATATTAATTAATACATTAAGTTATTTCTTTTCATGTAATTATTAGATATTATTGGTCGATGACAAATGGTAAATGTCAATGATTAATGCCACTGTCAATTGTTGAATAATTTATTTGTCCATCATCATTATTTATTTGTTTGTTTTAGTTTTTTTTTTTGTTTTATTATCTGGCGAACAAATGAAGGAGACACAAGTCTTGTTGAATGATAGCATTGGCGCGTGCCACTGAGAGGAGCCCTTTCACTTGAAGAATGCCATTTATTTTATTTTTCTACTCGTGGTTATGTACATACTTCTCTCTCGTCTTCGGCCAACATTTGTTTCTTTTTATTTCGTTATATTTTCTCTTCTTTTTTTTTTTTTTATTTTTTGCGACTTTTTTCCGCTGGTCTGTTTTGCACTCTATATCCAAGTTTATACACCTCAGTTGTACCAAATTTTTCAATTAATATTTTATATAACAGAACAAATTGAAATTATACTGTACTATATAGAGAAATGGAGATGAAAATAATAATAGGATAAAATTTAATCATTTTCTCATGAAATATAAAATTAATTGAATAATAAAAAATGACATGGACGAGTGTGTATGCAAATTATTGAATATGCAATGCAATTATTCGTTGATAATTTTAGTTAACTGTCATATTCTGGTGGCAGTTAATTTATCTACACATTCTCTCTATTCATGTGTATAGGTGGTAGATGTAACGTTGAAAATTGTCAAAGTACATTAGAAAGTAAGCCAACAATGAATTAATTTCTTTTTACACATTCCTATAGATTCACTTATACACACACACACACACACACACATACAAACACAAATGCGTATACTTGAGTGTGTGTCACTTTGTTGATATAAATATCCATGGACTTTTATGTGATGCAGTGGCGCCACATGTGAATGTGTTTTGTTCAACTGGCAAAATGTTTGTAAAATAATCTCCTCCTAAAAAATTCCATTAGCTCCTTTTCAAATGTTTACGCAGTATATACTCGGACACGTTGCGGGATCATAATTGAAAATTGACAAGATATTTTTTAATCCACTGTATTCCGTATATGTATATATGTACAAATATGGTATGAGAGAAACATGAAACAACTCTGAACAGTATGATATGACGCGTTGCTTGACGTGTGAAAATCGTTGTATACAATTGTGGATATAATAACACACAGAAAGATAAAACATTGTGAAAAAAAAAGAAATATAATAATTGATTAATTAAAAAAAAAATTTTAACGAATCAACTTCATTGTGTATATACGTGCATACCTGTTTGAGTGTGTACGTGTGTGTGTATGGCTCTATGCTGATTATTCCATGTGATATTTAAATTTTTCCAACAGTTGACAAATATTCATTTTAAAAATTAATTTGTTTATTCAAAAAATAATTCATATATTTATTTAAATATCTGTTTTTAATTCATTTGGTATTCTCTTCAACAATATTGATTTATTCCCATGAATCAATGAATCAAGAAAAAGCCCAATCATTTATTATTTCTATAAATTTATATCCAAGTATTAAATGTTTTTATATTTTATTTAATTACATTTTATTTTACTTGTTTGTCAATTAGTGAATACTATTATTCACTCAATTGAATTGAAACAAAGCGTGATGTAAATAAAGTAGCCGTCATGCGGTATAGAGTGCGATACGGTTTTCTAATCTGCCTTTTTATTTCTCTCTGTCTATTTCATTCTTCCTTTCAACCAACCCAATGTCGTTGACACGGGACAGTACATTACTCACGAGAATCTCGTTTACGTTGGGAATGTACTCGAGCGTGTATTTCCGTTTTATTTTTTTATTATTTTTATTTATTTATTTACTTTTTCTTTACTTACCTCTTTTCCTCGTCTCTTTGATATCCATCCCCTCCCCCAATGAAGATCACAAGATATAATCTGAGAGAAAATAAATAAAAAAGAAGTAAAAAATATGAACGTTGAAAATGAATTTTTCACCAATTTCTTCCATCAACGGATCTTTTTACTTCCTCTGCCTTTTTACAAATATATCATAATCTATCGCTATTTCTATCTCTCTTTATCATAGAGAAGAAAAACACCTTTAGAGAATATGCGTTGTTATATTGCAATAAGTCGTATGTGTCGGTATAAATACAGGAGTTGTAAATAATCTGAAAACCGCGACGTGGTTGGTTGGTGCACTCATCCCTTCAATTTCTCCCTTTACCCTTCATCCTCTTTGCGTTTTCGCCCGCCTCTCGTCATCTGCTCTCGTGGGCGGTGGAAAAGCGCTGGAGGACAACGTGCATACGTGGTATATGAAACGAGGATAATATTTCAAAAAATAAGGGGGCGGCCTCTGAGGGGCTGTGAATACCTTAATAGACGTAAGATATATATAGCATTCCTTTGTATATGCATGTGTGTGCGTAGTTGTCCTCTTGCGAAGGCGCAATAACCCATTTTAATATATGCATATATCCAACAAAAAAAAAAAAAAAAAAAAAAAAAACAGCCACTAAAAAGCCCGAAAAAAAAATAAAACAAATATGATAGTTTATTAAAGTGACATTTCTTTTATATTTACAATATAATTATCATTTAAATATCACATGAATTCTTCAATAAAACTCTGTAGCATACTAAACACATTTGTAAAGTATAATTCAACCAAATAAACATATCACTATAATTATTCGATTAAATAATTCAAATTAAAATATATTATGATAAATTAATAAAGAATTTAACCAGCAATGGCATTAATTGAATCAATTCAAAATGCTTCACATATATAAATAACAATTGTTTGAAACAATCATAATGAAATAATAAATTTCTTGTGATAGTGGATTGAATTTGTCGAAGTGAGATTGTCATGATTTTTCCCCTCTCATATAAATAAATATATCTATACCCGGCGCTATTTAATAACTTCAGTCTCAATTACGTGCAATGGCAAATGATCATTAGTATCTACCCAGAGCCCCGCGCACTCATATATATATATATATATATATATATTTCGAAGGGTAGAATTGATTCTCCCTTTCTATATATCTCGACCAGTTAATCACCGACGATTTTCTATTCGTCCCAGTCACATTCTCTCTACATATACCAACGCACAAACATATATATCTCATTGTCTCTTGCTCTTCATCCATATACACCTTATAACATATACATATATACACGATACCGCATAGCCAGCTGCATAACTCGTGAGACACGGGGCGCGATCATGACTCTCGTGCGTGCCAGAAGTAGAGAGTGCGCTATAATATAATGGGCGATGTGATGTAAAGAAAGCTGCGAGAGCAACAGAGATAATTTCTCCTGCTTTACCCTCCTATTCTCCCTTTCTCTCCCTATGTCTCTCTCTCTCTCTCTCTATATATATATATATATATGTATAAATATATATATATATATAAACCATACTCTCGGATCAATTAATCTTATCCAGAATGCAATAACTGTCCAATCTGCCGGGTTTGCCTGAGCGGGTCATTGGGAATATGTCGTGGCGGTGGTATACATTACTGTAACTACTAGTGCTCTCCCAACTTGCGCCACTATCTAACGCTCCTCTTGCTATTTGTGTATTTTTCTCTATCTATCTATTTGTGTATCTGTGCATATAGTGGTACACATAACCTCGAAAAGTGGCATGGTGTATGTGCGAATCCAGAGCACAGTCCTTCAGAGATAGATGAGCCACCGGAAAATCTCGAACCAGTTGAGAACATGAGACGAGCACAAGTGACTGTGTGTATGTACAGTTTCTTCTGCATCACTGCTATGTTTCGTAGGATCTCTAATATAGACAAGTACATATATATATATATATATATATGTATATGGATAGGTAGGAGTATGTGGGTGAATGGGTATAGAGGGGATTTTACATTACTGTGCTCAGTGCTCGAGAGATCGTTGAGAGACCCAACGTCGTTCTACGACGTTTACTTGGGGAGAGAGGAAACATATTGGATCGTTAATGGCGGGGCAGTTTGCCTAACTAGTAAACGCGGGCCAACGACTATACTCGTTTAGAATTCACCCCCCATCTCAGTATATGTATGTATATATATAAGTGTATAAATGTTGATATGGAAAAAGGATGGTGAAGAAGGAAATAATTGAATTATTTTTGATATTCTCTTTGTTTAGTTGTGTAAAAATATTTGTAATTGTTAATTTATTATTTCTCATTATTTTGTTTTTCTAATTGTGGGAGTGAACAGGAGGAATGAAATGAGTATGGAGAATGTTCCCACTGCTTTCATGAATTTAATTCACATTATGAATAAAAAACGATAGAGAAAGTAATAAAAAATATATATATATAAAAGATGAAAACGAAGAAGGAAAAAAAAAGAAGAAATTCATGAAAATGTATGGAATATATCGCTCTATGCAAATTCTTCAGGCTTTAATACAGCGCTGGGAAATTTATGTGCATAGAAATTACCTCAAAGGGAGGTGGAGAAGTTGAGAAAAAAATTACTGAGGTAAAATATTGAAGAGAATTGCGCATATACACATATATATATATATATTTTTTTATATATAGTGGTCTGATATATCTGGTAGGTGAATATAAAAAATGGGTATTTATTACAAATAGTAACAGCGTTTATTGTTAATAATTAATAATGACAATAATATTTAATAGCAGGGACTAATTACAATAATTACATAATAATCAATGACGAAACAACCGCAAGATTTTAATTTAAATTTATTTTATTTTATTTCAGTTTACTTTATCTTCTTTTTTTTTTTCTTTTTTCTTTTTCAAGAGAATAGTGGGCGAGATAATGGTGCATCAGAGAGGTAATTTTAAAGCTGCATATACGGAAAATTCATTTTCTCTATCCATATTCAAATTTTTATGGAATTTCAGCCATTTATTATCTCACTTGATAATTATCTTTATTTTTATTTATATATTTATGTTGCACTTATTTATAATATAATATAATAATGCCTGGGTGTACAGAATGTATATTTGTTTATTTATTTATTTATTTAGATTTCGTTTTTATATTTATTATTTATACAAAGACAATAATGTAACTAAATTCAACTAGAGATGAATGATATTTTTTCCAAGTACTATTTACAATTTTTTTTCTTCACTTCATCAACTCCCCAAGTGTATCGATAATTTTTTTATTCGCTTTTATTTTTTATTTTGCCTCATCTCGTTCTTTTGGTTTAGCAAAAAGATATGCAATATATTATACAACACCAATCGCCTGTTTTATCATACCCAATTATAATAATGAAATTAAAAACAAAAATAATTGCAAAATGATTTAAAATAATAACTAAAAAAAAAAAAAAATATATATATAAAAAAATGAAAGAATCTCACAAAATTATACATTTTTACATCACTTCTCTTTTTCTCAGTTACGTTTTTCGTTCACTTACGTATACTATTAAGTCGAAACCAAAAAAAAAAAAAAATACTTATTTCAAAAATCAATATAATACAACTAATCTTTGGTTTATCGAACAAAACAAGAGTCAGGTCAAATTTCTATCTATCTTACAAACAGAAAAAGAAAACTAATCGAACAAAAATCTTTTCACTATTTATTTCATTTGGCAAATAAAAAATACGCCTATTGCATCATTGACGGATTCACCGCAACATGATTGCTCTGGCCAATTGTACCAATAGTAACTCGATGTTGAACACTACCATTAACCACATTTGCACCACCACCACCACCACCACTACTACCACTGCTACCACCACCACCACCACCAGCAGTAGCAGCAGTAGTTGCACCAGCCGCACTCAAATCAGCATGTTGAGTTTCACGATGTCGTCTAAGATCCACCTTACGTTGAAATGCCCGGCCGCACAGATCACAAGCAAACGGTTTGAAACCCGTGTGCTTTCTCGAGTGCGTTATCAAATTGCTGCTCTGTGAAAATGCCTTACCACATACTTGGCACTTATGCGGTTTCTCACCTGAAAAAAATCAAAACAATAGAAAACAATAAGAAATAAATAAATCCACCATTGAAATTCCAAAGAATATTAAACAAAAATAATCTGGAACAGTTATCGAATATAAAGGCGGTCAAACACCACATTGAATCGCAGCTCAAGTAAAAAGCACGATGTATACATATATATATATATATATATATATATGTGTATTACAGCGTGAAAGTAAAAAATATAAAGAACTAGAGGGTGAAATAGAGAGGAGAGAAAGAGAAAGCGAAGAGGGTGGCAATATCGGAGATGCGGGGCACGCCCGGTCAAGATTTCCTCCCAAGCGAGAATCTCAGCCAGCCCAGCAACGGCTCTGCTTATTCTCGTTCTCTTTTTCTCTCTATTCCATACTCATGTTCACCCTCCATTCTCCAATACTATACATTTACTAGACTTGACCCTCATCCTCTTTCTCCTACATGTACTACTGCCATCTACCTTTCTCTTTCACTGAGAATATAAATATATATACTGTTCCGTACGGAACGTTGGCCGCGTTGGTGGCTGAATTCGCGACCAAATAGAGGTGGGAAGTTTGGTAGATAGTAGAGCGAACGCTCGTTTCTCTCATCTCGGCCACGAGCTCTGATTGGTGGCCGGGGGCGGCTCCAGCCCCCGCGTTACCATAGCGACAACGGATGTTGGCCCAGGCGAGCCGCGCGCCAGTGAATGTGTGCGAGCGAACAAGAAATATATACAGATCAAGTGTATACTGTATGTATGTGTGTGTATACATGCGCGTGTGTACGTGTGTGTAAGGTAGAGGGACAAAGAGAATGATGAGAAAGTACGCGAGAACGTGGAAAAGAAGATTGGAGAATTATATAGAGGGAAGAAAAAAAAAAGTAAGAGGGCGAACGATGAGAAATGTATGAAGAAAAAAACAAAAAGAGGTAAATAAAAAATTAATGGACTCTGTTTTTTTTTTCTGTCATTTCGTTTTTGTTGGTGTATTATTTATGTATGTTGATTTGGTTTTGTTATTGTTAATTTTTAAGTTATTGTCAAGATCGATGGTGATTTTATTCTTGTATTTTACTTTTATTTGAAATTGTTTATAAAATTTTTTTTGCTAGTATGGAAATAAATACAGTGAATATTTTAGCGGAATACGAGTGTATTATCCCTCCATGAATATATTGTGAAAATGAAATGAATCGCATGCGCGAAAAAGATATAAACGTTTTATATTATTCAATCACTCAGTGTGCGAAAAACCCCAATTGCTATTTTAATCAAACAATTTTTCTTTCACTTCTCCACGAAAAATGAAATTTTCATATTCAATTCAACCAAGTTTCACTTTGTATTCTCTGAATGTCACAATAATTCTTCGATTAAAATCCACAAGTATAGTACAAAATATTCTCATTTGAAACATTTCAACAAATAATTAAAAAACCGCAATCATTTTATTAAAAAATTTAAAGCAAACAATACAGAGTCCTCTTCTGTACAATATCCATTGATGATTGAACATTTGAATCGTCAATGGTTGAATTGATATGAAATGCTCCACCATACATCAGGATAATAAATAAAAAATAACATAATCGATGAAAAAAATAAATAAATAAATAAATGAAAATGAAAAAAAAAGGAATAACATGGAAGGGTGGAGGAATATATAGAAAGAGAAATAGCAAAAGAGAGATGAATAGAAAAGTCTCAGGAATTTACGAGCTCGTAAAAATCAAGAACCGTCCGAAGCTCGCACCGAGGTTGCCCTATCGTCTTTATCCCAGCACGAAGTCTTGATGCACATGGTACTTCCTCTTTTCCCACTATATCTTTTCTCCCTCTATCTCTCCTTCCCTCTCCCTGTTCCTCCCTTTCTCTCACTCTCTCGCTCGCTCTCTATACATATATGTTTACGATCCCTTTTCCGCTCGCACTCGCACGGTATCTATATCACGTGTCCTTTCTGTTTTCCCCCTTTTTTCCAACACCTCGTACTCTCTGTGATTCACCATTTTGCAACAGCATACATTTTCACACGACGTGTATATATATACATATATATATATATATACCGGCAAATGCAACTCTTAACATAGACACTTCAAGAATATTTTTCAATGTGCTTGTGCATTTTTACACATATCCGCATAAAATGGCGTCGGGGAATATCTTTCAGAAGATTTGAAAAATAGAAATGGGTGTGGCGCCCGTTTTATTTCTTTTATTTCTTCTATTTTCGTTACATATTTATAGAGTGAAATTCAGTATTGAATATAAAACGAATGAAATAGTTGAGGATTTAGATTTGAATTTTTCGAGTCGCGATTTTTGTTTAGATTCAAAATTTCTATATATTAACGTGATGGCGGACGGGATTGTATGCACAAATATTTACGTATATATAAAATGGAAGAAGAAGATTGAGAACCTCTGAGACTTAAGACACCATTACATCCCCGTAGCAGCCACCGACCACTCTTGCCGCCCCTAAAACTATATTAAACTCCAAGAAATCTTAAGGGTTCTCTTCGTCTATGTATATATATATAGCAATCTTTCTCCATCTTGTTTTCCTCCTCATAGTCATGCTTTTATCCCTTTACACTTTTGTCTCCTTTCACCGTCTTTCACCCCGGAAACTTTTATCACTTTTCAAGTGGCAAATGTCCTCCAACTTTTTCCATCATTTTTCCATTTTGCCTCCTCAAAAGTATCATTTTCTACTGGATAAAACACAATAAGTATGATAAAAGATGATCAACAGAGCGAGAAAAAAATAATAAAGTGAAAAGAAAAAAAAAATAACAGGGTGTGAAAGAAATATGAGTGATAACGCTTTTTTGTTTTTTCTGATTCACGATAAAAATAATTTCGTTTAACAAAGTTTGTATTTGATGTTTGATATTGGACAGTGATAAATATGATGATACTTATTATTTAGTTGATGTAATTTATCGTGAAACTTTACATTTATATACATATATATATATAAATACCGTCATGATGAAAGTCGAGATTTCACCGTGAATTAATTTAAAGATTATTAATACACCCAAAGGTTTCGCCACAAGTAAAACCCTATTGGTTGACAGGGTGCTTTAATTCAGCAAAATCTTCTCTTCAACGCTTTCACACTTTGCGCTCATCAATTTTCAAAAGCAGAGTTAAACAAAAATTTGACACTAAACCCTTATTAAAACCACCCAATTATCATCATCAACAAAATTAATATTCACAAATTATTAAATGGACATTCAATTTTCGGTTTAAAAATGAAATAAATAAATGAGATGAAAATTATGGCGTGAAATAAGAGTAAATTTGAACGTAAAAACGAAAGTGCAAAATCAAACGCGAGCATTTTTCTTCCCTGTATAGACACACACAAAACCACACACATCCATGTATATATATACGTATATATATATATATATAGGTATGAGAATATATATATAGAAATTGCGAGAGTGGAAAAAGTGGTTGCGGGTTAGTGTGCAAGGCGAATATCTATATATAAAAGCAAGTAGTAAAGGTCTCGTAGAGGTGGGGCGAAGTAGAACGAACGCTGTGTCGGCGGCGGAGCCTGGCGAAGGCATTGATTTCCTCTCGTCTCTCCATCGACCACGTTTCTTCTCTCCTGCGGGATACAAATATATATTTTCTCTCTCGTGTCTGCCCTCCAATCCAAATCCCCGCGAGAGGTGAGATCAAATGCTCTCAGATGCCGCGAGGTTATATTGCGAAAAGCAGTGGCAAAGATGACAAGGGCGAGAGAAAAAAGAAAAAGGAAAAGAAGATGAGGAGAAAGACAAAGACCTTCACTACACCAAATACTTAAGCCATGTGATGTAGGTTAGAGACCAGAGAGCAAGAGAGTCTATAGACATATAGCTCGCGGCAAAAGGCGTTGGATAAAATGAAATAAATAAGTGAAGAAAAACGAAAAAAGAAACGAGGACGAATCCCGGAGAAAACCACATCTCATATTTCACATTGAGGACAGCCTGGAGATTTTGCCCTCCACATCTTTTTCCCTCTACGCCATATGGAGTTACGTATGGAATCCTTTATATATCATGTGGGATATTACCAGCTTGGATATCAATCGTATCGTAGGATAAATACCCTTTCTGTTATCTATATGTACATCCAAAATCCAACATTGAAACATTTTTGTTTATACTTGAAACAAGAAATAAGGGGGGAAGTGAAAAATACTAATTATTAGGCACCAGTATTTTTGTTTCAATTTCAAACAAAAATATAAAATGAAATAAAATAGAGAAAGAGAAATTTTGAAATATTAATTTTGTAAATTAGTTTACAATATTGCAGAGTATATAATGTATTCATACGATATTGATACAAGTTATGAGATGGATCGATGACAAGCAGATAGATCCCGTGGGGTAATTCAACACATATATACTAACGACATACACACATCAGGTAAACTCATCTGAGTAAAGAGCAACGGTGAAATGAATTCTCTCCCTCTCTGTCGATACATTGCCAGACTGTACCAACCAATGCACAAGCGACGAATCCATCGATTGTGTGTTCTACTATTTCCGAACAGAACGTTGCTACATGAATAATAACGCAGGATAAACTGTTGCCTTGGGACTCGTGGCACTTTTGGGACTCAATATACAGTGTACATACAACGCCTATGTACCACCATATATATTCTACATTGTTTCAGTTTGACATTGAAATAAAAATGATTTTTTTCACACATCATCACAATGCAACAAAAAAAATTATTCCAACTCACCAATGCACCTTAAAAATCTCAGAGCAATATTCGTTGTTATACTGTATTGGTCGATATTATTTGCATGTTTTATTTTACATGTTCCCTCTGACCTTCTATTTATATGAATTGATTGGACGAGTAGATTTGATGAGAGGTGGAAAAGAGGGAAAATGAGAATGGTAGATATAACTGTGTATATGAAGCAAGACATGATGATATTGATGATAAGAACAGAAGCAATTGAAACGTGATACCCCAGACTAAGTCAGTTAGCTCCTTAGTGCTCTTTCAATATATATATATATATATATATATATGTATATATGGTGAGTATATACCACAAGGGAACGAGAATGGTAGAGTAATCCTCTCCATACCGATTGTGGTAGATTGATGGCTATTAAATTATTACCACGTCGATCACATTACGAATCGTGACAAATCCGATCTACGAGATATAATTCACAAATGCCATTCACGTCTAATATTTCATATATATATATATGTTGTTTTTTATCATTGTCGTTTTTAGTGAAAGAAAAAGGGGGAAAGAATAAAGCCGCTATTTAGCGGATTATAAGAGGATGAGAAATATAAATATAAAGACATTCAAAGAGAAATACAAAATAATGATACAAGTTATATTGTAGTGTTGGAGAAAATAGTAAATTAAATGTCGTTAAATTATTCCACTGTGTCCTCCTTTACTGTCTCGAAGTTTCAAACGACTTCAGAGGGATGTTGCGGCTGGAGGTTTAAAACCAGAGAGACATGCCATGATGGGAGAGTGAGCAAACTGTACTAGCAACCTTCAACAAATGCCAAAGTTACCTGATGTAAACCTCTAATAGCACCCAATAGTGTAATATGTGAGTGCTAAAATGTCTCAAGTATTTTTTGCTCTTTCAATTATCACGTCATCCACTTTTCCATGAATTCTACAGTATTTAAAATTGGCTATTCAACGATTAAAGCTACATGAAATTATATTTTCCATTCATCTGATGAATAATCTTAAAATTGATTATTTTCTATAAAATAATTTTTCGCAATTTATTCCAGTGTATTCAAAGAGTTAATCAACGTTTGTACGTAGATATATATTGAAGAAGAACATCAAAGTGTGAAAGAAGCAAATGACAAATTGGAGAAGTGTCTATCACTATATATCTTTTCTATCTTTGTGTTCATCATTCTGGACTTTGTTCAAACGTCCATCGACGCAGGTTGTATTTATTGTGAAAACATGAGGGTCGATGGTGGAAGTGTTGCTGCTGTGCATTTGACGTAGGCTATATATGTATAAGGGTGAAACGATTGAATGAAATAGAGAGAATACAGTGAAAATAAGTGTGTAGATTGAAGAGGTTATTCAACTTCACGATGGCAACCCTAGAATTATATTTTTTTTTCGTTTCACTCTGTTGCCTTATGTTTTCTTTTTTTCACTTCATTCAATTTATTTTTATCAACGTCAAAGTTCATATATAAATTTTTCAATTTTATTCACTTATTTTCATCATGAGAATGATATTTTTTTTCTCTTCTGTTTTTCACGTAATTATAATTGTGGGAAAGTGTAGAGTGAATTGTCATATATAAATTAAATCATGCGAGTGTATGAGCATTCTGTTTGCTCATCGCAACCACAATTGATGAGAATGTTATATATATATATGGGACCAGAGATTACATTCGCATGTTTATATTTGAGGGACCGCGTGTTAGGGTCTTGTGAAGAGCATGCAAGTGCACTTGTCGCTGTGTCACCAGTTGGCAGAGCGAATTACTTTTGCCTGAATGCGCCCCACCGCCCCTTCACAATCGCCATAAAAACATCATATTTCGCGCTACTTTAACACATTTAAACCTACTACTTTAACACACTCTCAAAGTATTCATACAATAATTCAAACCTCAACATAAACTGCAATATAGAAAATAAAGCGCAAAAAATATCGATAGAACAAAACCAAAAACCATGAAAAAACAACGCGAAAACAGAGTGAAGCGAAATAATTTCCAGTATTTTTATTCATTGAAGCAAAAATAATATCGATGTTGTTATTTTTTTTTCGTTTGTTTCTTCATACATTTGGAACCAGAGACAATTGCAATTGAACAGGCGTGAGAGCGAAAAAAAAAAAAAGAAATGGCCAGGATTTTCAACCACAGAGAGCAGCCAGGAAAACGAGTGAAAACTAATTGCCGCGAAATACCAGCAGCCGAACAATATTTGCCGAGCACTCATTCTATTGTCGGTGTAGAGGGCGCATTTTCGTCAGGTTTATTTCAACTGGCTATCGCACTCCATTTCGTTTGCACCCTGCTACTACTACTGTCCCATACAGTCTCACATAAACACAGACCAATACTATCATCTCTGAATGAGCAACAATATATATATATATATATATATGTCCTACCTCTATACCTAATAATGATTTTACGTAACGCCACACGCCGTTCCCTGGGGATTCTTGGCGATGCCGCACCCTCGTTGCACATGGCCCTGGTGCTCTGGGGGTTCGAGAATACGAGGACAGCTCTATGTAGAAAAGTAACTACCACACGACCCAGTCTTATTATCATTATAGAGTTCATCACATACGCACAAGCATACGCACATACACACACACACTGACACACATAATTCCACAGTTTCGTTGCGTTATAGCGTGTGAGATTGATGAGATTTAATGCTCGTCCTCATTAGGTAATAAACAAATACAAATTAAATATGCAATTGCACAAAATTATTTTATGAAAAACTTTACATTCAACAAAGATTTGACAAACAATTATCCAAGTCGTATAATTTCGCGACGAGTTTGGCTAGTGAATGTTTTATGTGTATTCTCCTTTCACTACAGATGTGAATAATGAATTAAATGTTCCATATCGACGAGTAAACCCATACTCCAATTCACCTTTATCCCGTCGCGCCGTACGGTCCCAATGTCCCATAGGTTGTTAGCACTCGACCAAGTGACCATCGCTTTTGCTTTGTATCACTTTTTTCTTTCTTTCTCTTTTGTCTCTTTTTTTGAGGCGTCGAAGGGTCACAAAGAGAAACATAGAAGAAGATACAGTGTTGTATATATATATAATGTAGTATGGATGAGGAAGTGAGAGAGTGACATGTACAGAAAAAGAAAAGAAAATGGGAATGAAAAGAATATATATATATATATATATATGTTATCCAGAAGAGGAGGTCCAAAAAGGAGGCTGGAAGTGGTGGCGCCGCGAGAAAACGGGAGAGGACAAGGTGATAATTTGATAAGACATTGAAAGAGTGTTACCATGGTAACGATAGAAAACGATAAAGAGACAGAAGAGAAGAAAAGAAAGAGAGAGGGAGAAAAAGAAAATAGAGACCCTTTGCAGAAGTTCACCCTCTTCCACGCCTCTGCGGAACCTTTCGCTCAACCTCTTATATCTCTTATACTTATTCTCCCTAGCTATCTCTTCTCCACCACGACACTTCTTTCACTTTTTTTTTTTCTCTCTCAATTTCTTTGAGCTTCCATGGAAAAACTTTTGGTGTCACATCGCAAAGTGTCAACTGTATCGCTCCAATATACATTTATATAATTCTTTTTTTTTTTTTTTTTTCGTTTCACTTGTCAACTATTACACGTTCTGTTATTCAACGAGTAACAAGTGAATCGCGGGAACAAAATTTGAAAGCTGATATTCATTTATATATAGATATATAGATATAAGGGTGTGTGGATGATTTTGATCGCAAGTTCCCACGAACGATAATTCGCCAGTAGTAAAAATCTATTTGAAGATTGTAAACGGGGTCGTATCCCCGGTGGCGCAGTCAAGAGTCGACGAGACCAGAGACACCAACCGCGCGCATGGGGACGATGAAGAGAATGGGGAAAAAGAGAATGAATAAGAGCAAAAGAGATGAGCAGCAGCAGCATGTGTATAGGGATAGTGCGAGGGGTTGAGAGTTGCTGGTGCTTTGGAAAAGGGCATTACGATTATTACCGGGCGTGTATGCTCCACTACCATACGGTACACATGTGTGATATAGTACATATATATATGTATATATATATATATATATCTTCTGAATTGACTGTGAAAATGTGTGCGAGAGGTAAAAGTGAGAGAGAATAAATTTTCGCAATTTCTGACTTGCGTCCAGACAGTCTGACAAATTATTTACGAGCAAAGTCCAACACTCGGTTAATTAATCCCAATATCTATCTCGATTCACTGTATTGCGCTTTAGTGAGGATACAGCTTGACGTTTATTAGCCGATGCTTTGGTGAAGCAGAGGTTTGAAATGTTCAAACATGATATGAGAAAATGAGCATAACAAATATTATTTTAGTTGTTTAATTGTATGGGTAAATAGACAAACCTGTATGAATATATGTGTGTTTCTTCATATCACTTTTTTGATGAAAACGTTTTCCACAAAATTGACATGGATATGGCCTGGTGTCCGAATGAATTAACAGATGAGTACTCAGTGTGCTCGATCTCTTGAATGCTTTGCCACACTGTTTGCATTCAAATACTTTTTCAGCTGAATGCACTGCTCGATGTTGAGTAAGACTTATCTCATGGCCAAATGTTTTGTTGCACAATTCACATGCAAATGGACGTTTGCCATTGTGTGATCTTCGTGCATGTACCTATAATAATTTAATTGATAAATTTGTGTAAATGAAAGAGTATAGATATATGTTGAATCATTTATCTCTCTAACATACCTCAAGTCCATGTGGTGTACTAAACATTTTGTCACATTTAACACAACTGTAGACATCACCAAGTGGATGAGGATGATGAAGACCGTGTGGAGTGTGTGACGAATGCAATCCTGGATGCGCTGGATGAACACCCCGTAATAATGGATGAAGATGCGGTGGTAATAAATGATGTGGAAGCAATTGAGGATGAAGATAAGAGAGTGGATGATGTGGATGTGGCGGCAATAGCCCACCTTGAAGATGTAATGGTGGATACAGTCCCATAGTGGAGGTGGTGGTTGTTTGCGGAGAAGCTTGGTGTGTTGCATTTGTATTAAGAGCATTTGATGATGGATCGGGTGATATTGATGATGAGTTCCGTTGGGCTGACGGTGGATCTGGCCTCAATAATGCCGACACACTAAATGTATCGCCAAATTTTTTTTGCGGACGTGTTGGTGGCGATATTGAACCGCGAATAAGTGATGGCGATGGTGTTGAATGATTTGATCTTGGTGAAAGACTTGAATTCGCTTCGCGTTCCTCCTCATCACCAACTTCCTCAACGTCTACATCCACTTCTTCATCCTCCTCTTCGTCCTCTTCCACATCAATATCAGTCTCCTGATCGCGCAATGTTGGCCGAGGTGATGATGCACTGAGCGAATGTGTTGGAGATGGACTTGGCGTTGATGGTGAACCAACCAAACGTCCCACACCAAAGGACAATCGTTCTAAAATTCACCGCAATTATTTTCATTATTTATTTAATGTTAAAATGAAAAAATAGACATTGGCTTTATTTTTTTGTTTTTTTTTTAAATCGAGGAAATTTATTGTGGACTGATTTGTTGAACAATTGATGTCATTAGAGTCAAAATAAAACAACAAGAGTTGCTTTGGGCTATATATGTATATATACACGATTATATAGATGTATATGTATGTACACTGTGTGTGTATATATATATATAGTTGAAGTGTTCTTGGTTCGCTACGAGGATAATATGAGATTTGAGTCACGTAGCGACAGGACTTTCCTTGAGGGAATGGTTCGAGAGCTATATAACGTCTTGAGGTAGTGCGTTTGACTAACGAGTCATGAGGCAGACATAGAAGATATAAAATGACTACGAAAGAATGAGAGAGCAAGAGAGAGTGTGTAAGAGCAGAGAGGAATCGTAAAAATTCCAGAACCAGTTTCACCCTCAAATGTTGGCGCGCAAGCACATAAACTTTTTTTTGTTTTTTTCTTATTTAGTCGAGAGAGATTCGAACGAGGATATAAAAAGCAAAACCTGCGCTTCAATTACACAATATATTGAAAATAATGTTCAGTTGAATATATAAAATATTTATCAAACGAATATTTTTCGGAACGATCAAGGACAATAATGGATGAATGATATTTATGAGTGTGACATTGAAAGAGAAGAGGAATGCAATTGATTGTTCCACGGTGATATAAATATATATAAATATATATATATATGCTCTGAAACACGCGCGTCGTGTCATATATATTATAAATATCCCTTTTGCATTTTCTATATTCTATATACGTATATGATATTTATAATCCTTGTGGGCGACACGCGGGCACGTGTCTGAGTATATTATATAAGAGTGGCCATAATCGCATTTAAAACCAGTCGACTGCACCCTTATATATAAATACATATACACTAAAAGTTTTGTCCAAAGTATAAAATAAAAGGGAGAATAATGATTATGTAGTGTAGTGAAGGTGATTTGTGGATAAAGCGATACCAACTGCTCCTTGATTTCCAATCAAATAAAAATGTCAAAGATTTTCTCCTCCATCAATTTTTAATTCAATTATCCCGTGTGTTTATTCAAAACATGAATTTTTATTATTTTTTATTTTTATACTTTTCCTCTTTTTTTTTCTCTATATGGTTCAAAGACACAGATGAGAAGAAGACGACGATGGATGAGAATGTGAAAGCCCCGGAGATAGAAGTAATGAGGGACGATTGGAGAAGACAACTGCGCTTACGCAAATGCCGCTACGTAAAATGTGTGATAATGAAAAAAAAAGGTCTCGACTGCAGCCGTTGATGAAAAAAGTGCAGTGAGCGTGCATGCAACGCGTTATATATGTATACTGTACAGTGTATACACTTGTACACATGTCTGTATATGAGACCATGAAGAGAACAAAAAGCAGAAGCGAAAATAAAAAAGAAAAGGGAAAAGAAAATGAGTGATTTTAAGAGGAGTGTGTAGCGATGACGTCCGGGTCATTCGTGTTACTATATATTACACCACATGCAGTTTGCACACACACTGATATACGTGTACAACTGCATCGAGAATATTTTCTCATAGTTATCACCATTATTATTTCAATATAATTTATCATAAAAATATTTTAATACCGGCAAACAGACTCAAATTTATTAATTGAAAAATATTGCAAATTGTATTCTGTATGTAAATAAATATAACTAAATAAATATACGTGTATTTATTAGAATATTTGTGAAGGAGAAGATATACCAACGACGATTACAAACAGCCCGTGGGATTAATGAAGGAAGGCCAAATTGATGAGGGGCGGGGGGACAACAATTAGATCGAGTTAACGGCCAACTTTAATATTCTGTCGTCCGTCAATTGTTTATCCAGTATAGGAAATGATCCACTATTATTAATTGCTCATCCATATACATATATACACCTCCGTATACATATCCAATTGCAAAACACGAAAAAAAAACAAGCGGGAGAAAATATATATATATACATATATATGGTTTACTTAAGACATTTCACATACGTCAGAGCAATTTTCCACATTATCAATTTTACAATTAAATATTCTGGAGTAAAATTCCCAAGGATTTTTTTTTCCAATTCATTTTCCCATGTTATCCTCCTTCACCACCAAATTATACATATATATATATATATATATATATTTAAAGACATATATTGTAGCGCGCCAGGGCTTATAATCTGTTTCAATTCCGTTGAAATACTTTAATGGTTTGAAAAGAGAAGCGGGAGCGGGTCACGTGCGACGTACGTATATATGTATATATAGGCTTGCGTTCACTGGCTGTCTCTATCGTATGTGGGTGCGTTTAACATGACAAGACGTTACTAATTCAGAGTAGGTACACTATGATGCGAGATCCGCCGCCGTCGCCGCCGCCGCCGCCGCAGTCGGCGCTCAAGTACAAAGAGGCCGACCGACCGAATCCTTATGTTGTGTGTCTCTAATCTGCCCCAATTGGGGTGACGGTCGAGAGCGCCGTGGTAGAGCAGGACACAATCACATGATATTACATGAAGTTAGAATAAAAGATAGAGTGAGACGTTGGAACGTAGAAGGGATAAGGTTATACGTGTATGACGCGTGCTACCATTTATTCCAATCATCGGACAACCGGTCGTATACACTTATGACGATTGGTAAAAAAAAAAAAAAAAACTCGCTGTCATCAACTGATAGTGAATAATCAGGAGGAAGTGTAATATATGCAGCAAATTAAGGGGCACGGGTCGGGTTTTATTACCCTTTTTTTTTCTCCATTTACATTTTTATTTTTATTTAACTTAATTTCATCGTTTATTTTCGGTAATTGTGTCCTTTATTCGAAAGTGTAAACTATAAAATGTTTGTGAGTAAATTGTCGTTTATGCATACATGATTTGAGTATTTTTTGAATTGATTTGTACCTGTATGGTTTTTCCTGAGTGATGAGTGACTTGTTATCTCTGTTGTATTAGTAAAAGGTGCCCACAGCCTTGGAAACATTAGTCGTACATTACATCCCTCTGCTGAAACAAAATTAGCAATTGATTTAATCAAGTCAAAAAATTGTGATATGACGAAACTTTAAAAAGGATATAGTGAATTTTTTTATTATTGTTTTTTCTCTTATTTCGTCATTTTCTTGATCTTCTTTTTTTTTCTTCTTTTTCTACTTTTCATTTTTTTTTTTTTTTTTTTTAGAGAAGTCGGGAGTAAATTGCATCAGGATTTTTTTCTCTCTCATTTTCCCAATGGAATTCGACGTGAAACGTCTCAAACATCGTTGCAAAATTTCGTATTCTCCCAACGTAGAAAAGATCAACCCCTCGACAAGGGCGTCTTTATTAGAAGGACGAAGGGGGTTTTTCGGCGTGTAAGAGAGACCGTGCCGCCACCTTCGCCGCCATGTCTATTTATCAATCTTCTCTCCTTCTCTCCTTTTCTCTCTCTTCCTCCCTCCCTCAACAACAAAATATATATAATAAAAAAATAAAAATTACCCAGGCTCAATTGTCATTTTTACATTTCTCTAAACTTGAAAAAAGTTCAATTTCAAATCAACTTTCCATTCAATTTAAATATTACTATTGAAAATTAACAAAAATAAAATGAAATTATTCTATTTCATACATGAATATAAATATGCCGCAGTCTTTTCTTTTTTAATACAAAAATACACTGATACATATGAGACTTTTCTCAGAAGAAAATGTAAAACAAAGATCATGAAAACAAGATGGAAAAATAAAATATGTAATCCAGGGCAATATAAATACTGTGGATAATCCATATATAACCGATAGGCCTCCACGAAGAGATCGAGGTTTGGTCTGTGTGTCGTACACAGATTAAACATCAGTCCTTGCCGCAAAGCTATCGCGCGCCCTGGATTATCGAGAATAAATCATATATTTTCCCTCAGTTACATATATATATATATATTGTATATTCTAAACGACCGCATATGAACGCGCTTGAAGAAGAGATAACGCTGAATGTTTGTCAATGGAGATAGATAGATGCAGTTTGCACTAAGAGAAAAGAGTATCAGCGCTACGATGATATCATTGCGGTGAAAGAGCAAGAGTAAACCACATCCAGGTGTGTATATACATATATATATATAATATATGTATATAATATCTATATATATATATATATATATATACATAAACATGATGCAACTGAGCTTATATGTCCCTGCTCGTGCTATCGCCCAAGTCGTAAATCTATAAATGGCAAATCCAGCGTGATTTCTGTACAACAAAGCAAATTCTCGATATACAATAAATATATTTACAAAATGCTGCAATTTTATTTATTTATCCTCATTTATATATATATATATATATATATATATATATATACATATTTATTATAATCAATTCTATTATTTTTATCAGAAATAAATAAATGAAACGGCGAAGAGGTATTTCATACTTTCCTTTTTTCTTCAATGCAACGAAATGATTTAGTAAAATAATAAACAATCGTCATGTATATGTGAGATAAGATTGATTGTAAAATATATATATATATATATATACATTAAATAAAATGTTTTGTCATGATTCAAACAAAATGGTCGAACCATATCATATGAATTATATATATATATATATATACATATATAGTTGATAATAAAAATAATGATGATAAGTGAATACATGAGTAGCAAATTTTATTTAAATGTGAATTATAGAGTACTCTGTTGTTTAATAAAGCGTCATTTGATGTAATAATACATCAAACATTTAAATTAAATGCCATGAGCTTGTGTATTATCGATTAGACAAATTTCGTATACACCATCAGATTTATACTCATTGAGTCAAAATGTCAAATGGTTGTCCAGAGACGATACCATACATGAGCTTGATGCTTATTGCATATAGATATATTGTCAAATAGACATAAACAATCACTCAAGCTCTATGAGTATATTACCCTTTCACCTGTTGAACGAACTTGGACTCACGCACCTGCACGCAACTATACACAGATATATACAACTCCCTTATTCATTTTCAGATATAATAAATGTCTGTATAAATCAGGTTTAAACAATCTCAGATTAAAAAATAATGTATACATAAATTTAATTTTTTTTTTTTTACACAGTTTAAGTATAATGGAAAAAATTCCACTTTAAAGTTTTACATTGGACTTATGTTGTATATTTATTATTTTAATTGTGAAAATCTATTGGAGGAAGAAAATAAAATTTGTATGATTGAAATGAATAATAAATAAGAATGAAATTGATTCTTGATGGATATATTGAATTGACAGAGGGATATATAAATTGTGAGTGGTGCTATTGCACTGCAGGACACGAAAATTCTGGGTATCAGTGCATCGGAAACATCAAAACAGAGGTGTAAACGCCATGCAGGAATAATGGTCGGGTATATAATCGAGTGTGTGATGACAGACAGTGCATTGCAAGTGCCATTCCGATGGCGACGATTCTCTACATGCACATACACATATACGCTCACACTTGAACACAATCGAAAAACGTTTTTCGTCTCTGAATAAAATAAAAAAGTAGAATGTGAAATAAAATGAAATAAAATAGGGTAGGAGTTTATGTTAGAAAGAGATTGGAAAATAAAATATACTCACGAGTTTCAGCTGGGATTCTGGTATGTTCCGGTATATTTTCATTGTTATTTGTTTCAGTTGTGTGTGATTGTTGATGAACAAGTGACGAGGGCGGTTGTTTAGGTTTAACAACACGAAATGCCGATGCTTCAGCGACGCCACGACGAGAAAAATCCAATGGGCCCACACAAACCGGCGAGTGTTGCTGCTGAACCTCCATCATGATTGTATTACTCGCACAGCGTTTCTTTTTCAGAGATTATTATCAGCTGACACTGAACAATTATAATTAATAAGAGTGTCGGCTTCGCAAACACTTTATCCGAATTTATACAATTTATATAAATTTATATATACGATAAATAAACACAATGTTTCAATTCCAACTAAAATAAATATTATTATTTATATAATTTTTTTTCTCTTTTATGGCATTTTGCACAGAAATATCACACGAGGTTCTGCTATTATTATTTATTCGCGCACAAAATCGTATATATATTTATTAAATGAACTTGTAATGTCAACAAATTTTCCTGGCGATTTTCACGAACGTCAAATGATGACTGAATGTGCGAGAGATGATGGGCGCGCGCGCCCGTATATTCACGCCAACTCTTTTTTTTTTCGCAGCAGTAGTTCCTCCCACTTTTTCATTTCGTTTTCCAAACACACATTTA
This sequence comes from Galerucella tenella, assembly GCA_910591685.1. Classification (NCBI taxonomy): domain Eukaryota; kingdom Metazoa; phylum Arthropoda; class Insecta; order Coleoptera; family Chrysomelidae; genus Galerucella; species Galerucella tenella. Next base: position 36,242 of record CAJUYH010000741.1, read on the forward strand.
CACACCCCCGTGATCCCACTGCAATCACACATATACACAGCCAGCCAAAGAAAAGAGAGAATAAATCGGACAGGCAATGAATAATTGTGAATGACACTGAGACACGCGCGTAAATTTTTATACAATTTATTGACAATTGATGTGTGAATAAAATTTGATTGGCAATAATTATAAAAACCCGCGCCACAACGCACAATAATAACAATGTAAACAATTATGAAATAACCAAAGAAGAAAAGATAAAACGGAAAAGCGAAAAAAATAATAAATTAAAAAAACGAAAATTGTCTGACACAAAAAATATAATAATTTAAATGTTCACAAAACTAAAGAGCACATGAAATAAAATCAGTTTTATTTTTTATATTAAATTGTTTGATATATTACAAATGTTTCTTTTCTTCTCTTTTTTTTTTCATCAATGCATGTTGAATGTTATGCACGCGAGGGAGGAGCAGTAAGAAAAAGAGAAGAGACACGTTGATAGCTGGTGCGCCTCGACAGTCGACTGCTGTTAACGGATCTGATAGTGCCTCTAGTGCAACCCCCCTTACACCACTACCTCCGCCCCACGTATATGTGTGTGTTGACGGACAAAAGTCGGTGGATAAATGAGAGTGGCGCACGAGGGCAAGCGAGACAACAAGAGAAACAGATTGAAAGAGCGAGGAAAGGGCAAATGAGAGAGATATATACATATATATGCATTCATCAACATGAACCAGTATAAATATATATATATATATATTTAAGTGAATGAGTGGGAGAGTGCAAGCCGGAAAACACGAGAAAGAACAGACGAAGCTGATGGGGACAAGTGGACGAATAGACCAAATATGAGAGAAGGAGATGGAGATTGGAGTCAGGGATTTTCATTGTAAGCCACGCCTATTATTGCCACGCCTACTTTTATCCCTACTACTGGACCCCCGCGCGGGCGCGAGTTGACGACGTGATTATATATATATGTATGTATATAGATATCTTTGTCGCACTCATATACAAGTCTTTTTGGTTGCTGATATAGGTTGGATGCCAGCGGTATGGTATTTTGGAGTAGGATCGAGATAACGGTGATGGGGAAGATCGAAATGCGCATGTTTCCATACACACCATCAAACACTATGCACAAGAGAGGCGTTTTGGTGTGGAAGTATAGTAGGTATGTAGTGGTTGAAACAGAGATAAACACGGAGGGAAATTGTGTGAGTAAGAGAGAGAGAGTGAATGAGACGAGTGTGGAATGTTGTGAACGTGGACATGAGACTACGAACAATCCTGGGTTACTTTGCGAAAAGGAATAGGATAATAATTTTGAGGTTTCGTTGAGGTCCTTGGAGGGACATTGAAATTCTTGATGGTTATGGATTGATGATGTTGCAGGCTCGCGAAATTTTTTCATAGTTTTTTAATAAACATTAAATATTTCTTGGGAGTTTTTTTTCTTAATTCTATGATGACACGATTTTTTTCATTTATTGGAATATTTTTTTAATTGTTTTATTCATCAAGTTTTTCAATGGAACATTCTGATTTTGGTTGAGAGTGTATGAACGATGGATTTAGTTTTATAATTCATATCGCATTTTAGATTCATTGAAGATTTTTTCTAGTTTATATTGATTGAATTGAATGAACATTATTCACTTACCTTCAACCATTTCAATTATATAAAAATATATACTCGTGAACAGGCGATAAATCGAGTGAGTTAATGAACGAAGCTGCATATACTTATAAATAAAATGACCATAGATTTCGTCAAGTCAATAGTATAAAAATTGTATTAATAAAATAAGAATTATTAATCAAACATTTATTCATTCTCCAGTTTAATCAACACAAATTTTCCACCTGTATATTTAAAAACGTCAATAATTATTTATTTAATTTTTATTCTTCATTATATCGATGGAATAATCAAGATTTAACTTGAGATTGTGCCTCTTTATATTGATGTCATGCATTAATCTGCCAAAAGTCATTGATCCCAATTGTTTATACGTACATCGTAACAATGTTTTGAGAACATTTTTTTGTCTTGTCTTAATTATTCATCATATATTTTATTCGCCTCCCTCCTTCTCTTTTTCTTTTTTTTTTTTATTTCATTTCACAAATGGATTTGCGTCTCTCAAGTGTGTCCTACGCATGACATGAAAATAACGTGAAGAAATATAAAACACGAAGGAACGAAAAAGAATGAGATGAAAAAAAAAATATGAAACATACAAGTATCCCTACATATAAGTGTATATATATTGTCTAACACATAGATAGTGTGTCCTTTGTTGCGTTGCATCAATCATACTCGCTCACTCGGCTCGTCACGACGACGTTCCCGGGAGTCCAGACGACCATCGTCTTCGTCGTCGTCGTCGTCGTCGTCGGCCTCGTCCTCGCCGCATTCACTCCATCTTGTGACGGGTGAATTACTCTCACCACAATGTGTAAAATACAGGAAAACTCTC
>CAJUYH010000741.1:38812-49916 GCA_910591685.1 Galerucella tenella
ATGTTTATAATGTATAATAAATTTATTCCGTGATTTATTATTTCATTTTTTGCTTATTTTCATTTTAACACACGTCAAAGTAAATAATGTTGAAGGTCACGCGTGTGTGGAACGGAGGCGATTAGCGGCGCCACGAATTTAACACTGTAAAATCAACTCTCCCTATATTTCGATCCCCCTACGCAATACAAACACGCATATACAAAAACACATTTGTGTAGTATTAAATTAGATATATATATATATATGTTGTACGTCTTCTTGTGCTAATGCTCAAACCTTTTTCTAAATAGACACCACCTACTGATGTCTGTATATATACATAGCTCCTCTTTTATTGCACATTACAATGTATACATGTATAGGTACTTGTATATATATATAGAGCGTCTGAGCAAAACGCCAAGTAACCAAGTGTGAGTCACACTCTCACTCTCAATCAAGAGCACCAACTTATTAGTGATTGTCTTTATTACCAATTGGGTGTCACACCGCGTATTATTATGTGGGTGACAGTTGGCAGTCTACTGCATCGTCGCAGACATATTTTACCATTGAGCAAAATGAACACGTAAAGCAGATGAGAATAAACAAAAAATGAGTAAGAGCGAAAAAAAAGAAATTATATAAATAGATGGTAACAACAGGGTTATATTTTTATTGTCGATAAATTAAATGGGTGGACATATGGACTACTGCGGGTTGGCTTTATTTATTATAAGTATTATATATATCTCACTCGGATGAGAAAATATATTTTTTCTTGGCAAAAAAATAAAAAAATACCATGTTTAAAAACATACGAATACAACACATATTGCAATCTTTTTTGCATCACACTTATACTTATATTATTGGTTACCATTATTTTATTCTATTTCACCTTGAACTTGCCACGATTAAAAATATCTAATCATTCACATCTGTTATAGATTTGCACGATCGATATAAAGATCTTAATCAGTAACGGGAATATCTACTAATTCATTGACACCACAATGACATTATCATACGACATTTATTTATCATCATCTTTATTTAATTAAAATTTTATATTTTTCTCGTTGCTTTCGCTCTTCAGTCATTAAACTATTTATTTTCTTTTGACCAATCTTTTATTCTCGCTGGCAAAAATCCTGCAGAGGTCATTTATATACGTATATATGTATATATATAAATGAAGAAGGACATGGTATCACATTCGTGTGAGAGCAAGCATATGGCACGCTCGAGATATATCACACTCGTCATCGCGTCAGTGTTAGTTTCTATATATACAGTATATAGTGAGAATTAACGGGGGACAAACGAGCGTGACCAACCCCGGCACGCTTTACGCCGCGTTTCTCCGTTTACCTCTATACACAAACACATTCACACACATATGTATATATATAAATAGAGATGTATGAGGGTTTTGTTGCAACAATATCCCCACGTAATATACCAGGCATATGCGGAGTGCGGTGATGCCCCTTTACCTCACATATATATATATATATATATAATGTACAGTATGTACTGTAGTATATATACTCTCGTATCGCCAACACTCGCAGGCTCCCTGTGGACTGATATTTAGAGCCGATATTCATTAGCTCTATGGCTGTATATATTTATATATACATGGAGAAAGAAAGTGAACAAGTGTGATGGTATAATGAAGTATCCGCCAATGTCCAAATAAAACTGCGAACAGTAAACAAAAAATAATAAAATATTGGTTTATTAATATTGAAAAAATAATTATTTGTATTGATATTATTTCAGTGTCTATGTATTTTTTTCCCGCCTTTTATATTTTTTTTTTTATTGTCATGATGGACAATGTTTTTCCTTTTTATTTTTTTTTATTACAGTGTCGCAATTCAATTGGAAGTGATGATTAATTGTGGCGAATGGTTTTTTGACTTTTAAATGTGAAAAAACTCACAAGATATTATTAAGATCGTTGAAATATATATGTGTATGTGTGTGTGTGTGTGTGTGTGTGTGTGTGGGTGTGTGTGTTAAGCGTATAGGCGAATGGTCGACAGACGAAAGAGGCATATCCGGTAGAGGAGAACTTAGATTGACTTGGCGCCAACCGCTGCGCGTACAACTGCCGGAATTGAATGATTATTGCGTTACATACATATATGGTGTACATTGTATAGGAAAGCTACGAAGATTATTACAATTATATTGTATTATTTGTCGACTCTCGGCGCCAAAAGACACATTCAACTTTATCTATTTATCGGCTTGTATTTATTAACAATAAATAATAATAAAATACATGCAATTATATACTCATTATAGTAATTTATAGGTAGAGATGAAAAATAGAATGATAAAGAAGAACAATAATAAATAAATATACTCCACAACGGGTGTTCCTATTGTCGTACCAACATTTTTTACTTATCTCTATTTCATCGGGTTTATTGTATATCACTTGTCTACCCGCATCCACATTTATTTCATCGTCGTTTTAACCAATAATAATAAATAAATATATATACACAAAGACGTATGTTCGGATGTATAATGTTTATATACGGCAATGGATCATGAAACTCAACACGCATAACAATCTAATTGAACGCCCTGTTACATCTGAACGGTGAGAATTGAAAAAATGGGCAAAACAATTAATCCTCATATAGATTTATACATGTATAGATATGTTTGAAACACCGCGGTCAATTACCCCAGTGAGCCAATGCTTTCCCTTTATTGTAAAATTGGAAGATAGAAAAAAAAAACAGAAATAAATAAATAAACTAATTAATAGATTCCTTGATAAAGTTAAGTTTTCGGGATAAATTTTTTTTTTTCTCTCTTGATAGTTGAATTAAATTTCTTTCAATATCAATGACAATAAAAATAATAGTTTATTTACATTGGTATATATATATATATAAATGTTTGTGGGTTCATTTTTGGGGGACATGTTACGTAAAAAATGTCTATGACGTTGTCCCTCTAGGCCTGATCGAAACCATCAGGGTGAAGCAGATCAAACGAGCAGTTTTATATGTATATGGATATTAAACAAGCCCTGTGTATCACCTCATTTGAATTGATAATTTGCCACTGTGTTCACATATCAAAGACTTTTCAATGTCCGCATGAAAAAAATTAAAAATTGATAGGTAAATAGTACAACCCTACTGAATGCCATGTATTGTGGTCTTCCATCTTGCTTTAGTTATACATTTATGTAATGATTGATACAAAAATATGTTAATGTTTGCAAAGGGACAGATTGGTTTTTAAATTCACCTATCAAATCGTAAAATTATTTATTTCATTTCTTATAATAATTATTATTTTATATGATAAGAATAAAATAAAATAAGTATGAAAGTGAAAGATAAGGGAAATATAAAAGAAAAATATGGACGAGATTAATTGCACGTTTGCATCCATATCAATATATTAATCCCAAGGAGTTAACAACGCATATGAGATTTTTTATCGTATATTTAGTTTCTGCGAATTAACTGGACTCTCGATAAATATTTTAGATAAGAAATTGTATTACTGAAATTAAACAGTGGACATTATTGAAAACTTATCATTTAATATATATAGGATCGATTGTTGCAAACTATAAGGATTTACCATTGCCAATAAGCTTTATTAAATTTATATATTGCAAATAGAAAGAAATAATAATGTTTACATGTGCGTCTAAATGCACTTTATATTTACAAGCAATATTATTTTATATGTATAAAGTGAGAGAACATGTGGATTCGATGAATCGGATTGGATCCACCCCATATACATATTCTGCACGACAATCTCTGCTCTCTTTCGCTCTCTCTCTCTCTCGCTCCCTCTAGCTCTCTCACCCCTCATCCAATATATAGATACGAGTGTATTGCACACCACTGAAATAATATAGTCTGTGATACCCGTGATCACATCGTACCACCTGCGCCACTAAAAGCCTTTATACTATATATAAATGCACATATACACCGTGAGCTACATGTATACGAAATCATTAAAAAGATATTTTCATGTAGAAATAAAAATGTTTTACTTTATGAATTTCAATTAACAAAATAGTAAACCACCAGAAATAAAATTTGAAAATATTTCTTTTTCATGGATATTACGAATAAATGTTTTGCAAAATAAGCATAGGAATATTTTCAATGAATCATTTATCACGATAGCAAACTCTCGTTTTTGATAAGAATAAAAATTTATATGCATATATTTTTGTGATAATATATAGATGATGAGGATGTCGAACCCAAGTTTATCGTGATTCACAGAGCGCAAATGCTGGCGCGAGCCCACCCGGCGTAAATTAATACGATTGATCGCGGATCAATGAGGGTCGTTGGCGCGCGGCATCATTTGTTATATACTTTAACGATTGGCCAAATTCGCACCGTACCCATTGTAATAGAAAGAAGGAGTGAGAGAGAGAGAGAGAGAGAGAGAGCGCGGGTCAAACGACGTCGGTCAACTCTGGACTTCCGTCCACCAGTTGACCTGGTGTATATCGTCAATCTCGACACAAACGACATGAGTCATATTCACAGAGAAAAAACTACTGTGGCGCAATCGTCATCAAGTCATCATCATCTTCTCTGTTATATACGCGTATATAGACATACACATATATATATATATATATATATATATATACATATTCATATGTATAACACGATATTATTTTGTAACAGCTCATGAGCTATAGGAATGTAGATCAATTATCATAATTATTTAAGCATCAAGAATAGAATTTATTTACATTGCACGAGTGATTCATTGACGGAATCAAAACAAAAATTAACAACGCAACACAATCGTCCAATTTAAAATATATATTCTTGAATTAATTTCTACATAGATAACAAAATAAAAAACATTTAATTGATTCCACGAAATTTCGCTGTTGCAAGTTCTTTTTTCATTCAATATTTCAATAAATTAATAAACTCCACTGAAATTCACAATTAATATCCATATCAATTATTCCTACTCAAATGTCGAAATTTACGCAAATACATTGATAATTAACGGAAAAAAAAAATAAATAAATAAAAAATAAAAGAATATGAAAGCAAACGCGGATTAAATGTGTTTTATTTTTTTCTTTTTTTTCAATCTATGTCAAAATAAAATCATTTTCAGTTGCATTTCTTCAACAATTATTATCGTTATGAAGAGATCAATGTAAGGGACTAAAGGTTACGTATCTATATGTTTGATAAAATGAGTCATTGAATGGAGAAATCCCAATAAAAATTAACTGTATATATACACACATATATATATATATATATCATAAGAGTGCAAGAGGCTCGCCCATGTTTGTCAAGCAATCAAGCCCAATCATTAACCCCCCGACAGCAAACAAGACAAACGTCGCGGTGACTGCACGGTTTGGTCTAAACCGATGATCAAATATGTATATATATCTGTATATGTGTATGAACATACGGGAGTGAATCGACAGTTACAAATGAAAACGTGATAGACTCGTGGACACAAAAAGTCTTATACCTAATCAGGGGTAGTGAGTGGCAAATAGGGGCGCGGTTTATACCCGCCACCTAGCTTGACAAATACAAATGTATATTTATATATGTTCATATATGTCCAGAGATCGTTGGGTATTTGCTCCCTGTGGAATTTTATATATACAAAACAATACAGCCAAACTATTAATTGTCTAAAGTCATTCTATTCACCCAATTGCCCTAATGACCTCTAATTAAATTGAATTAAATTAATTATATATCTATTATAAATTGAGAGGAGTGACTGACAGGTATTTTATTAATAATAAGTGTAACTTAATAATCACCGTCACGAAATGCTCCAATTTGTTATTATTTCCTCCCTTTCTTTTTTCCTACTTTATCTATTGGAAAGTTTCAAAAAAAAAAATGTATAAATATATTTTATCCTAATTCAGGCACTTTATCACCTGAAAAAAGTTATTCGCTATTTTAATTAAATAGTTTTTCCTCGGCTCATCGCCAAAAAAGTTAAATAATATTGCCACTATATGTATGATTTTTTCATTTGTCATTAAGGTGAAGGGATAAAACAATGTTTTTTCATTCTCTCGCCCTTTTGCATTGACGCAGGGGTGAGACTTTGCCCTTGTGTTCCATTAACCCACGCTCGGTGACTGATAATAAACGCAAAAAAAAAAAAAGAAGAGAACGCACACGAAGATAGTGATTAAGAAAAAGAGAATGATGGCGGTGGTGGCGGTGGTTGTATAGTGAAAGCAACGGAAAAAAAAAGAAAGAAATTGCAACCACCAGCAGTAATAATAAGGCAGCCAGCGGCAGTAAAGTCTCGGTAATTCGTAGTTTGACGAGAAAGTTACACCATTCTTGACTGCCGCACTTCAACTTCAATCTCATTTTTTTTTTCATCTTTTTATACATATATATATATATGTATTCAAATGTCTCCCCACTGTGTCCACAATGATCAATTAAAAAGAAATATACATTCAACCAAAGATACTAAACACTAAGTAGCACTTAAAATATAAATAGCCGAAAAAGCAGCAAAAAACCTGGAACATAAATTAGTAGAATAATTAATATAAAAAAAATAAATATGATGGATGATAAAAGAGACCAACAGTAACATATATATATATAGATCAAGTTACACAGTAATGAAGAACAAAGAGAAAAGTATTGTGTGTGAATTGAGATGAGAATTAAATTCGACCGGAATTACTGTGAATAAACGCAATTGCGCGCATATCCTGGTGTCGTTTAATTTTTACCAACGAACAAAATGCACTTGAAAACACATCACACCATACCGAGGACACACACACACACACACACACACACATTCAAACAATCTTATTTATAAATACGTATACATGTATATTTAAATACGTGAATACATTCACATAATTATATATCTAACAAAGAATAGGATGCAAAAGGAGCTGTCATATGACTCCATACTCAACATAAAGTTTAATTAAACCGTGGTACAAGTCCCAATTCGTGAGGAAACAAACATTGAGTCTGTTCCACAATGAATATGACTATACGTGGACGGTTATATATCCATAGATATATGGCTGTGCAACAAGGTTTAACCCGGTGTTTCCATAAATGGCCCTCTAAGCCCGTCACGGGGTAATGTTGTCGTACACGGGCTAGAACATATTTGCACGGTTGGTCGGATGATCTCTGCACTCTCTCTCTCTCTCTATCCCTCACTCACTCATCCTCTCTATCCCTCTACTCAGGTTTGGTCTATGCGGCCGATCTATCTCGCCCGCGGTCCGCGCTCATCGTTATTAACTGACCAGTCTGAACGAGGCACTCGGGATTGGCCACAGTCCACTCTATATATACATATATATATATATATATATATATGTGCGTGTGTATAAAGTCCTGGTCAACGTTATATGTATGCATTATTCAAAAGGATTGATGGAACCTATACAATATTCCAGTGTACCTATTATCCTTGAACGAGATCATCTCCCTTGTTATAATAATCGAGAACCGCAACAACCAACCGATCTTGAAATTGCTCATCGTGTTACTACTCAAATTGGCTATTGTCAATAGAAACAATTTCATTTGTACACGATTGTATATTTGTATGTATATATTTATTAATTGTATTTACAAGTTGAAGATTTATATTATCGAGATGAATACTATTTTGTTTTTCGATATTATCTGCTTCTTTTTGTATGAATAGCAGATTATTTTGGGGATTAATTGCAAACGTGAAAAGTGAAGTGGCGACAGAGAGAGAGAGAGAGAGAGGAAGACGAAAGAGAAAAAGAGAGACAGGGGACCACAGACTCATGCATAAACACACACACACACACACAGAGAGTTCTGATGCAGCTATCATCACAATCAAGCGAGGCTACTAACAATAATTGAATTAGTTAGCCGCACGATCCGAACACGCAATGGTTCTATAACTTCCCCTCTTTCGCGCGATGTATTTGCGCGAACGCAGGCGATCAAGCGAGTGTCAATTAATTAGTACGTTTAACAATTGGTTTATAAAATATTACGTATAGATACCAATGTATGACTTTGGAAGACAAATATTCCTTTATGTTTTTCATTTTTATCTTTATTTAAAATGATAGAATATTGATGGAATTGAACTGCCGTGTTACGAGTTCATTTTTAATATACCTCGTGCAACATCGTCATGATATTGCCAGACAATATCTCCAATGCAATAACCAATTAAAATCATTTTGCAATCAATTTTTATATTATTCTTTATATTATTCTTGACTTTGCCATTGTTCCCAATTGAAATTACTTATTTTTACATTGTGTTGAATTTTGACAATCGTATTTATGAAATTTACTGCCATTTGTAAATGATTAAAAAGCGTACAATAAAATTTTCATTTGATTATATTTATAATTTACTAATTTGCAGACTTAATATTGCTAAAGCAAAAAATTTATATTTTTCCTGTAATTGACTGTATCATCATTGATTCAATGACCATCCATAAAAAAAAATATATACATATACATATAGACAACACAACAAAGTAAATTTAACATCACATGTTTATACAATACTGTCATATAAATATTACCAAACAAATATTTCATCAATAATGTCTCAATATTGGAGCATACAAGATTGAAGCATCTGCCTATTATCAATCTTGCACATATACAATTTTTAAATAACCATCCCCAAAAAACTTTTGCCATTTCAACATACATAACTATATATCTACACATATTCCCATGTATATATATATATGCATACATGTATATATAGTAATCGTCGTCGCCGTCGTCGTCGTCGTCGTCTCGCTGAGAGGAAATGTATCGTTCTCGCGGGACTGTGTGTCAGTGCGGTCCGACGGGTGTGGAGAAAAAAATGGCGAATGAAATTGAATCGAATCGGCTGATGTGCGCGCACCTACCAAAGAAATTCAACTATACATATATGTATATGTATACATAAGTGTATATGTGTGTGTGTGTGTGTGTGTGTGTGTGTGTATCGGGTGTATATGAAGATAAAAAAAGAGAAAAGTGTGTAGCGTGTTGACGGGCAATTCGTTCAAGGATACTGATACCTCTGAGGATGCGAACCCACACAGTTACTCAGTCAATAATGGCCACTGCGGTATTCATATAAACTCACTCGGTATCTACCTATTTACTTCTTCAACCTCTCCTTAGTTATAGTACCATGCGTTCAATGACGTAAAGCGGCATGCGAGGCGTGTAAACTTTGCGAGAAATATATATAAATGTGTGAGACAGAGTGAGAGAATGAGAGCAATGAGCGTGTGCGGATGACGATAGTCACGCTCGTCTCTGGGGATATTGTGCGCGACGGGCACATGAGTAGTAAGTATATATAGTAAGGTAGAGAAGCAAAACCCGACAAGTCGAGCGTGAACACATTCGGGCGTGTTCAATTCCCATGTGAGTATGGCGCGACCATCCCTCCTATATCGTCACTGTTTCATATGAATATATATATATATATATGTGTAGATTGTGTAGGCATCAACTTACTTCTTATTAGTAATTGCATAAAATCTGCTGACATACTGCCTCCTCTTTTGTGACCCTCCAGAGCTAATTATTTACTGCGGCAATAATCATTTCGAGTGATTTTTATATATCACAAATGCATCTGTGCAATCTGTAGAGAAACTGGTTCGAATATGAGGCTCCCCCTTAGTTTTATGGATATACAGTGACTTCATATTTTTACTTTTTGTACAAATTTTTTTTTGTTTACACACTGGGCAACCATCTAGGTATGCACCATCATGGGATTTCATAATTTATTGTTATTATACGAATATTTAGACTAGGTGGTATGAAATATAGCTCCACCCCCGCCCCGAAAAAAACAAAATTAACATTATAAAAAAATAAATTATATTTTTCTCTCATTTATTATCCACGGCAAGTTCCATATTTCGTTTATTCCATCTTTTTCTTACGTTCATTTAGACCCATATCTCAAACATTACATATCTTACTTTGAAATATAAATAAAATTTTTGTAACTGTGCAATAATAACAAATACCATGCGCCATGTAATCTCTGATCTCATGACTTACACTTACAATAGATTTCATTAAAAGATATATTGTTGAAATCGTAATATTACATAACTGCTTACGGTGAAAATACTGCATAAATGAAAAAAACACTTTTTGAATTTGTTTGAAAAATAAAAATCTCTTAACTGCCGGCGTTTCAGGCAATGTTCAGTCGTCATATTAGATAAGAGTTGAATGTTTCACTTACGGATGGCAGTATTAGTTGTAACTATAGCTGGGGAGTCCATATTTGGGCAAGTTCCTCTTTATATATATATATATATATACATGTATGTGGGATATTTTATATTAATTGACTGATTCGCCATTCAAATCTTCAATTGTTTATAACTGCACAGTGACTACAGTATTTTCATTATTTTTTTTGTCTCCAATTTGTTCGATAAAACAATAGTAACAATATCTATTTATTTGATAAAATTTCCAATTTAAAGTGTATTTACTACTATAGACTCAAAATAATGTATTGTACATTGTACCATGTAGAAAAATTTTTTATTATTTCCAAACAATTATGTTTGATTGAAATTACTAGTGACGCCTTCCGGACAATCAGTGCTTAAGTCAGTATAATATATTTATTATAACTTCACACATATTTACCATACAATCTGCAAGAAAAAAAAAGGTAAATACATTAAAGTTATTTATTATTTCTTTACTATGTTATATAAGAATATATTTATTGCACATTATAAATTGAATCTATAAAAACTTCTTCTGCATTTATTTCGATATGACGTGAAAATACAATATTGTCATTTATACCTGAATACGCAATCACTTTCACATTCCTCTCCCCAAATCGCATCACATATATATATATACTGATACTAGTTTTCAAAAAAATATATACAAGTATACCATATAAAAGAGATGAACATTTTTTTCAATGACATGAATTATAATACATTGTAGAATATTTCCCGTTTGATTTATAAACATGAGCTTATTATGCGCACACGTATGAGGTTGGTAAGAGAGGAAAGAGAGAGAGAGAGAGAGAGAGA